>PVKM010002750.1:0-62354 GCA_004027735.1 Carollia perspicillata
ATATATAAATTATATATATTTTTTTTTCTGTCTGAACTATTTGAGTTCCCTCAGTACTCAGGTATACAGGTATTCAAACTTTGTGCTTGAAATATTGTACCCTGACGATATCTTCACAATGGCCTCAAAGACCTTGCAGGGCCTCCCAATCCCTTTCCTCCCTGAGTTTCCATCCTCTCCCTCCACATTGCTCATTTCAGTGTAGCCTCCCTGGCCCCCTGCTGTTCTTCTGACACACAGGAGGCCCACTCCTGGCTTGGCTGAGTAGGGAACAATTCTCTCTCTCTGGAATGCTCCTCCCCCAGAAACCTGTGGGCTAACTTTCTCACCTCCTTCAGGTCTTTGCTCTAATCTCACCATCTCAGTGACGCCAAAACTTAAACCTCCTATTTAAATCTGCAACCTACTTCCCAACACCCCCAATGCCCTTTCTGTGCTCCACATTTCTTCCCTTCATAGCACTTATCACCTTCAAACAGACTCTTTGTTACTGTGACTTTTATTTACCATCTGTCTCCTCCTCTGGAATGTAAGCTCCATGAGATAACTCATGCTCTTGGTTCTGTTCACTGGTATATCCCACCTCCCTAAAAACGTACCCAGGCATAGAATAAATGCTCACACTTGCTGAATTGAGTCAAATCCAGTTATCTACCTTTTTTTCCCCTCTTTAAACTAGTTCAGTCCCCCAGATCAGTCAGGCTGAGCTCTTCCAATGCTTTGGACCTAAACATTCCAGCTGACCACTTTCATTCTCCCCTGCTCTTTATGTAGACATGACCCTAACAATGTAGAATCCCATGGCACAGCTTCGTGCACAGGAATTTCATCTAGCTGTTATACAGAAACTGCTTTTGCCTCTTTAAAAAAATCTTATTACTCCTTATACAAGAGTTCCAAAACTGAAATTACAAGATGGATGGAGGCATTCTAGTCCCCTTTTCCCAGAAGGTGGGATGAGCTCCCCTTAGGTGGAGAGTATGGGGCTAGAACAGAAACCCCTTTCAGTGGGCTCATCTTTCCCACTATCATTGTCTTTCCACCTCTACGAGTCATTAACTGTGCTAATCACAACTCTGACAAAGCTAATAATTGCTTCTTGGAACATTGTGTAACCATGGAATGTTGCCACAGGCCTCTGAGAATCGGCCCCTAACTCTGCTCAGAGGGACTTCTCAGGGATTTTTACTCGCCTGACTTTCAGCTGAATGTTTATCATTTTCCTTTTTATTGTTTCTGGCTCCTCCCAGGCCTTTGAAGTTTCTGAAATCTTTACGCACTTGGCTAGTCTCTATACACCACAGGGTCTTCTCCCTCAAAGAGGGCACCTGGCCAAGAGCAAGGAATCAGACTCCTCTCTTGGCTGTGTCTATAAAACAATCAGATTGCTCCACAGCCTGCCATTTGAAACATGAGCTGTGCTAGAGTACAGATAATGCAGTGTGTTCCAAGGAGATTAGAATATCCCAGTGGGATTCGGGTGAATGGTGAGGGAGAGGGATGAGTCCTCCACACGTGGTGTAACCCACTCTTCTCCAGACTGCATTGCCTATAAGGGAAGGTCAAGGCCATGGAACTACTCCCTCTCCTCATAACCACCCTGATTTTTAAAAAGTTACAGGAGGGCATTTTCCATTAAACTGTTTGCTTGTTCTCTCCCATACCATTTGGTGACTTCCATCAATAGTTATCCTTTCCTTGGTCTCGGCAATCCTGGGTCCCCAGGCTGTCTCACAGGGAAAGCAGGTCCTGATGCTATTGTCCTTGTTCTTCCTCAAAGTAGTGAGAGACTTATTCCCTACCTTCCACCCTTCCCAGGGTTTTTTCACTCTTTTGACAATTTCTGAAAAAAGGGATGGTCACTAGCTATTCTGCTATGAGCAGACCCTGGGTACCACAGCTCAGAGCCCAGAGTGAGCATTTGTATTGAACAGAAAACTTACCATATTTTTGAAGGTTAATTCTCATGAATAAGATCTGGGCCCATATAAGTTTTATTCTTTCAAAGACTCCATAAAAAGTTAGGGAGCTAAAAAAGTTGAGGTGACTGGTTTCACCTAACTCCAGTGTCATTTTTTTTACATTCATGGTGTATATTTGTTGTCCCTTCTACATCACCCCTGGACCTCAAATGTAGCCTCCTGTGAGATCAGCAGCACCAACATGAAATTTGCATACCTGGTAGGAATGATAGTAGGAGACATTCTTCAGATAGATTCAGGGGAGGCAAATGGTGGTGGGGCTCAGAGTGTCATATAATTCAGTGTGAGTGAAGAGATGGCAGGGCCAAACCTGCCTGGGACCTGTCCCAATCCTCCAACAATATCCAGTCCTGTGTCATGAAAGTCTGGTGGATCGTACAACTCAAGACAGAGGGAGTCTACCTGAGAGTAGAATTCTGAGCCTTTGGTTTATCCAGCTTCAATCCCTATCACTCTTTAGTACTGACTCAGGATGGGGAGTTATGAGGAATGTGTCAAGTGACAAGAATGCTGTCCTGTAGGAAAAAGCAGCAAATGCCCCAATGTCCCTGCCAAGCTCATACTCCAGTTAGTTATGGAATCAATGATCCCTAGCAGTTAAAGGACCACCTACTTAGTTCCCTTGCTCACCCAGCCAACACTGGAATCCTAGTTACAGTGTCCCTGATAGGAGCCCCTTTCATTTCTTTGTGGATGTCTCCATCAACAGTAAGCCCCTGATTTGATCCTCAGAGATAGCCAAGCCTATAAGCATGCACAATATTTCCCTGGACTTTTTGGATTATTAAAAGATGTGAGGATATGATCTGAATGCCTAGTGATTTGATAGCCAACTCTTGGGAAAATATCGGGGTATCACAGTCCCTGTTATTTCATCAGAATTGCCAAGGAAAATTTGCATAATCCACATATTCAAAGGTGGCCACTTGTGACTTTT
Organism: Carollia perspicillata; assembly: GCA_004027735.1. NCBI lineage: Eukaryota > Metazoa > Chordata > Mammalia > Chiroptera > Phyllostomidae > Carollia > Carollia perspicillata. Next base: position 2,920 of record PVKM010002750.1, read on the forward strand.
CCATCACCAAAGCTGAAAACAGTAACTGCTGTGGAAGACTCAGGACATTTTGTATCACCCAGAACCTCAGCTACTCCAGTCTGCTCCCCCTCACCCCCATTCACTGTCAGTCAAAGCACAACTTTCTTTATAGCTTCTAGCAGAAATTGCTCTTAATATCTGTAGTCCTTAGTCACATCCTTGGGGTCCCTGCCTCACTCCCAACATGGAACAGGAAGAATCAGTTTAATTCCTATTAAATGGGCTTTCTTTACACTGTGAGAAGTGGCTTATAATAGTTAAAACTGCACTCACACACACACCATTTCAATATGAAGCACTTGAACTAATTCATTGCCTTAGGTCATTTTCTCTACAAGTAGACCCTGAGATGACAATTCAAATGCAAGTGATTTATTAGGGAAATGTTTCCAGGAGATCCTAGAAAAGGAATGAGGGAAGCAAGGCGGAGAAGGGGAACAAGACAAGCAAGTGTACAATTTTAGGCAAAGTCTAGCCTTAGCTTCATCCCACAAAAGGCTCTGGAGTAGAAATTACACCTGAGTTCATCCAGACTTGAGGCAAGGTAACTGATGTTCATTGGCAAAGGGCTGACTGTGAGTTGTAAACTCCTGGGTATTTCCAACTGTCTGAGCTGTTGGACAAGGTGGCTCCAGTAACCCAAGGAGGACATCTTTGGAAACAAAGGCACCAAAGGCCAGCGAAGGCATACAGAGAAATGTAAAAGGGACCTTAGGGGATCTGGACAGAACACCAATATGTCCACTCATTCACCTGTGTATCCCCAGTGGGTTTGTTTGCCTCTAGATTTTATGTACCTCTGACATAATGTGGTATCTCTACAGTAAGGGATGATAACAAACATTTAATGGAATACTCAGGGCAGGACAAGCCTGGGAAGTTTCTGCCTCATCATAACACCCCACTGAGTGTGTATAATGTACTCTAGGTCCATACTGGCTCTTTAGTGTACACTCACATTTTGGTGGACACTGTTCAAATAAATCTTTTTTAATTTATTTATCGATTTTAAAGAGAGAGAAACACCAATTTGTTGTTCTACTTGTTTATGTATTCATTTGTTGCTCCTTGTATGTGCCTGGCTGCGGATCAAGCCCACAACCTTTGCATATCAGGATGATGCTCTAAACAACTGAGTTACCTGGTCAGGACTCAAATAAATCTTTTGAAAATACTGTATAGAGGCTGCTGTGAAGTCTTGCTGGCTGAGCCTCTGTGTGCATATGAGCTTAGTCATGTCCCCTTCTTCACTAATGTTTTATACAGCTTCCCGTTAAGACCAGTCAAATTGCCTCCCTCCCAAAAGAAGATAACGACTTTTATGAGCAGACTTGGAGTATGTCTTCCAGTTTTGCAGATGCTGCATTTCTTGGAAGGCAGTGCACCTACAGATGCAACGTTACCCATGTAAAACTCCTCTGCACAAATGCACACTCGAATAAAGCTGCTTTTACTTTCCGTATAGCAAACAACCCAAAGTCTAAAGAACTATCAATCAAGCCTTAATCTTTGTGGGTACATTTTTATTGAACTTTCCAATAACAACAACTGGAACCCTGATGAACCTATAACGTAATGAGGAAATGCCAAGGCATTGCCATTTCAGTCTTGACCAGTTTTAATAGCCCAACATTAGGTTCTGTTTTTAATCTCTGTCTCTACCCTCTTCCCTCCCCTCCCTCCAGTAAATAAAAGCATATGTTTGTTTCTCCTTCTCCCTATATCACCTAAAAAAGCAGGAGAGAGAAAACCTGAGAGAGCAAATCTCTTAAGTCAGAACAACTCTCGTGTATTTTAATATAATTTGTCACTTTCTCTGACACCCGCATGGTGGTTGCCTGCCTGGTCTCCCCTCCTCCTTCTCTCCCTGTAACTCTGGCACTGCCAAATTCTTCCCTCTACACTCTCCACCAGCCTCAGCACCTAGTTTTGAGAACTTGTTTCATTATTTAGCTGTCCACTGTTCCTATGAAGGCAAAGAAATGAATAAGACTGCATTTCTGAACACTTTCTAGGTATCTGGTTTCTTCCATCCAGCGTCTTATTTTAATCCTCACAGACTCCACCCACCTACTCCATGAAATACATTGTCTTTCCCATTTTTAGATACAAGAAAACTGAGATACAGAGAAGCTCAGCGACTTTTCCAAGAACATACAGCAGGAAAGGAGCAGAATGTGACGTGGAACTCATGTTGGCCTCGAAGTGTAATAATTTCTGTCCTACCCAGTTTCTAGTGCCTAGAATACGCTTTGGGCCTTCAGCTTCCATGTGAACACTACAGAATGTTAAATATTTCTGACACCCCCCCCCCCTCCACTGGTGGTCCAACTCTGGAAAAACTCTGATTTTATTTATTTTTTAAAAGATTTTATTTATTTTTAGAGAGGGGAAGGGAGGGAGAAAGAGAGAGAGAAATATCAATGTGTGGTTGCCTCTCACATGGCCGCCACTGGGGACCTGGCCGGCAACCCAGGCATGTGCCCTGACTGGGAATCGAACTGGCAATGCTTTGGTTTGCAGCCTGTGCTCAATCCACTGAGCTATGCCAGCCAGGGCAAAACTCTGATTTTAAGCACATAAAATCTATAAAAAGAATCAACAACATGTACTTGGAGAAAAAGAAGTGACCTCTTACTTCCTTCAGAAATGTCAGTAATACACCAGCACTAACGTCCATGCTGAGCAAGGCTGAAAAGAATTCTTTTTATGATTTTCACAGAGTGATTTTGTAACACATGTCTTAAAAAACAGGTTCAAATATATTGTTCAATCAAATAACAACCCCGATGGCTTGCAACTCAAGATGTCACGGTGGTGAGGTATTCATTAGTCACCTGCTATAGAAGTCAGTGGAATGTGCTGGGACACAGAGTCTGTAAAAGCCAACAGAGTCTTGTTAATCTGTCAGGTCACATAATGCACAGCCTCACGCTATGGCACTGTCATCAGCAAAAAGGCTTACTTAGATTGTGTGCCTCACAAACCCAGAAACTGGTTTTTGGAAGCCTGACTTCTCACTGAACGCTCTTTAAAGCTGAGTTAATATGTTTCCTACTGTTATAACAACGACATGTGAGTCACATATGTGGTTTCGAGATTCCTAAACTGGATCCATACAGCTGCTGATGTAATCAGAAATAACCTCTGGGTCTCTGAGACTTGAAGATTCAAGAGGAAAGCTGCCCGGCTAATGGAATTGCTGATTTTCATTAGCACAATCACCAGCATTCCAGCATTCAAATCTCCTTGGGAAATTATTCATCAATACTCTGTTCTCACTTGAAAAATGTTTTTACGACCAAGGCAAAATATGTCTGGGATTCAGCCTGTGAACTTATCTTGACTCACCATGTGGAGGTAGATTGTTTTTTGGGGGAAAAAACCCTGAGGTTAAGTGTCAGGCAGATTCGTATTTGACTTCCAGCTCTGCCACTTACCAGCTGTGTGATTTCAGATACGTTGCTTAACCTCCCTGAGCCTCAAGTCTCTAATCTGGAAAACTGGAAAATTATTCCTATCTCATGGCATGGTGAGAATGAAGTTAGACATAGAAAAGCATCTAGTAAAATAACCAGACACGGTGCAAACTAGGAGGTGCTAGGACCCACGCTTGCCCACCAGGAGCCTGGCTTGACTAAGTCTCTGGGCCCTGAGCTCTGTGCGGCTAAGACAGGAACATTCTAGGTTCCTAGAAGCTCTAGTGCTGGACCCTCCAGACCCTACTCCTCTCCCAACCACCTCACCTGGGGATTCATTCAAACACTCACCAGGGCTTCACAGGAAGCTAGAAGAAAGGGAGAAAAAGGTAGAGAAGAGAGGTGGCAGTGCTGAGCCAGCTCTTTCAAGAACAGTCTTTCCTATGGGAATGCCATTTATTAGTCATCAAGATTGCAAAGCAGCAGGAGTTAGGTGACTGAGATTTCTGACCTTCAGAATTTCTGTGATCAGCTCTTTGCATTAGAAAAAGGAGGTGCCAGCTGTGTAAAGAATATCATGGAAATGCTGCAATTTCATGCAGGCAGAGATCTGAGCAGTTCTGAGAGCTGTGGATGATTCATTGAGGAGGATCTTTATAGGGTTCTTCAACCACCCAGAAGAAGAGAGCAGGCAGGATTTGCTCTGGGGACCACATCCCAGTACTTGTGTCCTCAGTCTTCTTATGATTAAAAGCTTTTGCTTGTGTACCATGTATTTGGAGCTTCGCTCCATCACTATGAATCAAGAATCACCTCTGGAGAGATGAGAATCTTGAAGCATAGAAATGCTGTACAATCTGAGAATTCTCTGAGATCACATTGCAGAAATAGCCACATGATGCCTCAATGTGATAGGTGTCCCCTGGTTTACACCTTCTTATTAATTGCATCATGAACTTGGATTATACCCTAAATGTCTGGAGAAGGGCATAGGATGTGATACAGTTCATAAAAATCATTTCATGTCTCAGTGGTTCTATTCCAAAAGAAGCAAGGTTGTGTGTTGAAGGCAAGGCAGTGGGGGGCAGGTAGGCATATGCTGTGGTAGGAAATGCAAAAAAAAAAAAAAAGATACACTGCATAAAAATTCCATAGCAAAACTCAGTGACATGGAGTAGCTTTGTTCTTAAAAGTGCATTAAAAAGAAATCAAGAAAAATCTGTAAGAAATAAAAAGCCTCTTAATCTAATCAAAGACTGATGCAAATGAGAAAGTGCTTCCTCTTTCTAATAATAATAGTAATAATAAGTGCTTACCATATTCTAGCAGTGTGTCAAGCACATTACATTCATTATCCCCTCCATCCAATGGAACAGATACTACTGTCCTCTTTTTTCAGGGATGAAGAGAAGAATTAGAGAAGTTAAGTAACTAGCCCACAGACACTCAGCTGGTATGTGGCAAAACCAGGATCTGAACATATTCTGGTGCCAGACATGTGCTCTTACTCTTAGCTGCCACCTCCCAGAAACTGGCAGGTCACACGCATTTTTTTTCACTGAATTATGGGGGGGAAAGGCCTCATGGGGTAGGAATTATTACTCTAAATTCTCAGATAAGGAACTTGAAGTTCAAAATCCTTATGTAACTCTTCCACGGCCACACAACTCGCCAAAGGTCGAGTCAAAATTCAGACCCAGAACTTTTTCACTCTGTGCCTAGGGCTGTTACTCCCTACATATCTGGTATCACAATTCTTCATGAGAAGAAACTGGGTTAGTGAAGAATTTATTTCTCCACGAGAAAAAATTCTTAAGTTGTACAGACTTAGAGCAAGTGAGACCACCCCACTCACTGCCAAAATACTCATTCACTCAGTTGTCAACCAATATTTGTAGAGTATCAAGTATGTACCAGCCATTGCCAAGTGCATGGAGTACAGAATGAGCACAGAATATAAGATTGGTCTCTATCCTCACGGGTGCTTTTTTGGGTCCCATGTTCCTCCTTTCCCAGAGACACTTACCCAATATCGATGGAGAAAGAAATCCAGCTCTATTATCTCAGTTGCTTCCTACTGAATTTCTCCTGAAAGCCCCATTGCCTTTCAGATAGTCTGGCTGTTTTCAGGGGCTTCTACAGAGCTGTGGCCCCAATGAGGCTGGTAATAGTGACTCTGACAAATTCTTCAGACCTCTCCATCAGAGGCTGGATTAGCAGTATGTCCTAAGCAACTCTGACTGCAGCCAACACCGAGCAGCAACCTCCAAGCACAGACATGTGCCTCGATGTCATTCTGAGTGCGGGCGGCTTCACGGCAAATCTCTTTGGACCTTCCTTGGAATGGCTTGATTTCTACCGGGAGATCACTTTTCTGGGCCCTGTGGATGAACTGCATACACGAATCTCCAGCATTTCTGCTGCTGGGAACAGCTGCCAAAAGGAGATTCCTTGGAGTGGTGATGAGAGTGTATCTTGTTTATTTGTCTTCCCTGAATGCAGGGAAGGACTGGAAAGAGGCGATCAGATGGGATGACTGGCCGTTAGCAGTTTCCAGCTGACTTTGCCAGGCCCAGAGAACTATGACCTAACCTCTGCTTCAAGGAGACTACAAACAAATGTAAACAATCAGTTACCAAGGCCGGTGTCCAACTCCTGGTGTCTTGGTCCCCTCTGCATTGTAATGTATGTCTCAGTATCCTGGTAACTGCTGAGAGAGGCTCTCAGTCGAGATGAGCAGTACAGATTGCAATCTCAATAGAATTCAAGGTCCATGTGTGCACATCGTTGTACAGTTAACGAGATCCTGCTATTTCCGATGCCTCACTCAATACCCGCAATAATGTGGGACAGCAAGTTTTGCTATTCTCATATCACAAATGAAGAAACTAAGAGTTAGTGGCAGAGCTGGAGCTAGATACTAGGTTTATCAACTGTTGTAATGATTTTTCATCTTCTGCTTTTATTGTAAGATGAGTACAATAATAAGAATACCTTCCTTGAAAGTTTTTTGTAAGGTCTGGAGATTAGATAAACACATTAAATAGTGCATATATACCCATCTATGCATATATATAAACATATAAACATATATATATATATATATATGGCACTTAGCTTTTTCCCTGGCATAAAGTAGTCCCTCAGTAAGAAACAGTTTGTTGTTTTGTTTGTTTTAAGTAAGGCAGCATAGTATGATTGTTGAGACATGGTTTCTGAACTCAGGTCAACTAAGGGTGATATCATGACCTTGAACAAGTTACTTAACTTCTCGGGTATTAGTTTGTTTATCTGAAAATGGGAATGATGACTTTTTAAAAACCAGAAGTTTGAATGAAAGTTGTGTAGATAGACAATAGGAATTTGCTCCCCAACACTGAAAAAAAAGAAGCAAACCTACTACTACTTTGATAAGGTGCCCTGACTAGATAAGGTGGAGTGGGAAGAAACTCTTGTCTCCTTTCTAAACTATATACAAAAATTCAGGAGTCTTCCATGATGTCTGAATGGAAGAAAAAAACACGATTCTTAAGTCCTTAGCTGCTCACTGAGATGTTCAAATAAAAATGTTTCTACTCACAAGCAGGGAACTCTTTGTCCCTATGCTAAGCATGAGCATGGGACTATTTTGCAAAGGTCCCCAAACTGACTCTCAGTGGCCAGTTCTGTGGCATCCATGTATCACTCCATGAGAAATCCAGGCAGCATCTCAGGATGCTGTGTAAGTTTCTGTCACTCATGGGACCTGCCACAGCATGCTCCCCTACCCTCGGCTTTAGGATGATAACATTTGCTCTCCTTGTATGTCCAGTTCTGCCTCCTTCCCACATCAAATACTAACTTCCCTCAATAAGTTCCTCAAGCAAGGGGAATAGGTGTTAAGTATCTTTTAGATGCCTTATATTCATATGCTGCAACACAAAAGTCTTCAATAACTCTGTCAAGGAGTTATGCTCTAGACACATTTTTTGAGCCTCCTTATCATAGGAAAAACACAAATTAATAACCAAATATTTTTGTCAGTAATAGTCTTGATAATAATAATGATTATATAAGCAGAAGAAAGAGGAGGAGGAGAAGGAGGGGGAGAGGTAAAATAATATATGTAGCACCAAGTATAGTATGGCATATTGTAAGCAGTTAATAAATAGTAGTATAACCATCGCAGACTTATGTTCCTGGTACTGCCCTGTGATGCTTTAGGACTTCTTTTCCATGCTTTGCTAAAGACAGGATCATGGAATGAAACACTGAGATATACAACAAGCAATTTATCAGATAGTCGATGACCAGGTTCTCAAAAATGACTAGAAATGAGATCTTGAAATCTCATATGGGCCTTTACTTGCTAACCTATCTTACTTTCATAATGTAGTTTGGCTTCACTCAGAAAAGAGAATTTGACAAATATTAATGTGGGTCAATATCATTTGTGCAAGTACATTAATAAAATGAGGAGATTCAAACCAGAAGTATCTTAAAAGGATAATGCTCTCTGACCAAGCAGGGTTCATTCCAGAAGTGCAAGGATGGTTCAATACTGAAAATGTTGATAATTGCATTAATTCAATACATCAGATGGCAAAGGAGAAATAACACATCATCTTGATGAAATTTACCATATTGACCTGATTAAACTAGAAATAGTACAGAAGTAATAAAAGGATAGTTCTCACATGGTAAAAAATGTGAGAAGTCAATTTCAAACTTAAAATTAAACACCAGTTACAATTACCATTAAATTCAAGAATATAACACAGATGTCCACTATATCTGTCTGTATTTATCATTGTTCCAGAAATTTAAGCCAATGAAATAAAGTACAAAGAGATAAATCTACTAAAAAGGAAATTTAAGCCCTGGCCAGTGTGGCTCAGTTGGTTGGAGCACCATCCCATAGACCAAAATGTTGCAGGTTCAGTTCCCAGTCAGGGCACACACCTAGGTTACAGATTTGATCCCCAACTGGGGCATTATAAGAAGGTAACAGATCGATCATTCTCCCTCACATCTCTCTCTCTCCCACCTTTCCTCTCTCCCTAAGAGCAATGAAAAAATGTCCTCAGGTAAGGATAAAAAAAAGGAGATTTAAAAATCAATTATAATTTTCTGTTTCTTAACCACAAAAGGAAAAAAACTTAAAACCTTTCTACTTTAGAAAGATTACTTGCTAAAAATAAATACATAAAAATCAATAACTTTTTATAGAACTACAGTAGGAAACTGTAATATTAGCAAGAAAAAGGTAAATTCTATTTATTTACTTCTTTACTTATTTATACAGATTTTATTCATTCACTTTTAGAAAGAAGGGAAAACAGGAAAAAAACTTCGATGTAAGAGAGAAACATCAATTAGTTGCCTATGACACATGCCTTGACTGGCAACTGAACCTGCAACCCAGGCATGTGCCCCAACTGAAGATCAAACCAGTGACCTTTCAGTTTGTAGGAGAATGCCTAATCAATTAAGCCACACAAACCAGGGCAAGCATAAATTTACTTTAAAAATCAAATGATGTCTTTCACCTCTCTTATTCAACATAGTACTGGAAGTCCTAGCCACAGCAATCAGACAAGAAGAAGAAATAAAAGATATCCAAATTGGAAAAGAAGTAGTAAAACTGTCTTTATTCACAATGGCATGATTCTGTATATAGAGAACCTCAAAGAATCCACCAAGAAACTACTAGAACTGATAAGTGAATTCAGCAAAGTAGCAGGATACAAAATTCATATTCATAAATCAGTTGCATTTATATACGGCAATAACAAACTAACTGAAAGGGAAATCAAGAAAATAATCCCATTCACAATTGCTTCAAAAAGAATAAAATACCTAGGAATAAACCTAACCAAGGATTTAAAAGACCTGTACTTGGAAAATTATAAGACACTGAAGAAAGAAATTGAAGAAGACATAAGTAAGTGGAAGTACATACCATGTTCATGGATAGGAAGAATCAACATTGTTAAATGTCCACATTACCCTAAGCAATCTTATAGATTCAACACAATTCCTACCAAGATTCCAATGACATATTTCACAGAATTAGAACAAATATTTCAAAGATTTATCTAGAACCACAAAAGGCCCCACGTGCATAGCAACAGTGATCCTGAGAAAGAAGAACAAAATTGGAGGAATCATGCTACCTAATATCAAATTGTACTAGAAGGCCATAGTAATCAAAATAGCCTGCCTCTGGCATAAAAACAGACATATAGATCAATGGAACAGAATAGAGATACCAAAAATAAAACCATACCTTTATAGTTAATTAATATTCAACAGAGGAAGCAAACACATACAATGAACTAAAGATAGTTTATTCAATAAATGGTATTGGAGAAATTGGACATATACATGCAGAAAAATGAAACTAGAACACCTTCTTCTACCACACACAGGAATAAATTCAAAATGGATCAAGAAGACTTAAATGTTAGACCCCAAACCATAAAAATCCTAGCAGAAAACATAGGCAGTAAAATCTCAGACATTGTTCATAACAATATTTTATTGGATGTACATCCCCAGGCAAGGGAAACAAAATAAATAAGTAAATAAATAGGACTACCTCAAACTAAAAAGTTTTTGCATAGCAAAGGAAATCCTCAACAAAATAAAAAGACAACCCATGGAATGGGAAAACATATTCACCAATACATCTGATAAGGAGTTAATATCCAAAATTTATAAAATATTTACAAAATTCAACACCAAAAAACCAAACAACCCAATTAAAAAATGGGCAAAGAACCTGAATAGACACTTCTTCAAAGAGGACCTACAGATGGCCAATAGACATATGCAAAGATGCTCAACATCACAAATCATCAGAGAGATGCAAATTAAAACCACAATGAGATACCATCTCACACCGGTCAGAATGGGCATCATTAATAAATTAATAGACAACAAGTGCTGGTGAGGATGTGGAGAAAGGGGAACCCTTCTGCACTGTTGGCAGGAATGCAGATTGGTGCAGCTACTGTGGAGAGCAGTATGGAGATACCTCAAAAAATTAAAATTGGATCTGCCTTTTGACCCAGCAATCCCACTTCTGGGAATATATCTGAGGGAACACAAAACACTAAGTTGAAAGGCAATAGCACTCATATGTTCATTGCAGCATTATTTATAATTGCCAAGATTTGAAGCAGCTCATGTGTCCATCAATAGATGAGTGGATAAAACAACTATGGGGCATTTACACAATGGAATACTACTTGGCCATAAAAAAGAAGAAAATTTTACCCTTTGTGACAGTATGGATGGACCTGGAGAATATTATGCTAAGTGAAATAAGCCAGTCAGAAAGACAAATAACATGACTTCACTCATGTGGAATCAAATGAATGAACTAAATTAATAAGGAAAATGGGGACAGACTCATAAATGGAGAGCAGGATGACAGCTATGGGGGTGGGAGGGTAATTAAGGAGTGGAGGAATTGAGCAAAAAGGAAAAAGGACTCATGGACATGGACAATAGTGTGGGGATTGCTGAGGGGGGAGGGTATAAAGGAACTAAAATGTAATTTTAAAAATGCAATAAAGATAAGTAAATAAATAGAATCAAACAATGTCAAGCATCTAAAAATAAATTTAACATCACCATATACAAAAAAAATCCTCAAAATTTGTATAGACATAAATGTAAGAGCAGTAACTATATATATTTTAGAAGGAAATATAGTAATAAATTTTAATTACTGTGGGTTATGCAGTCTTCTTATATATGATGCCAAAACACAAACAGCAGAAGAAAATAAAATGAATTGGACTTTATAAAAATTTAAAACTTTTGTGCTTCAAACAATGCTTTGAAGAAAGTAAAAAGATAACCCACAAATAAAGAGAAAATATTACAACTCATTTGTAAATATTGACAAGGGATTTACATTCCAGAATATATAAAGAACACTTGCAACTCAATAATAAAGTAACAACCCAGTTTAAAAATGACCGATTATCTGAATAGACATTTCTCTAAAGAAGCTATACAGATAGCCAATGCACACATGGAAAGATGCTCTACATCATTACATGAAAATCAAAGTCACCATGAACTACCACTTCATGTCCACCAGGATGATGGTACGTGAGAACTGATGACTCAATTACTGTATTGTGATAATGTCAACAAATGATGTTTAGCTCAGTAGATGTCTCAAGTTGACATATCAAAAAGCAGCATACAAATTTAATTTAGAAATGTAAATAACAGTTAAAATAGTTAAAATGTCTGAATATGGGGTCAAAACTGGTTTATAGGGACAAAGAAAGAATTACTGTTCTTTATTATAAGACCTTCAGTAGCATTTGATTTTTAAAATAATTATATTTATGCTAAAATAGTTGACAAAATCAAAATTGGGATGATACTCTGCACTCTGTAGGACTGCAGTGTGGATGAGAGATAATATTTGGAAACACCCTGGCTCAGACTGCCTGGTCAATAAATGCAGTGATGCATTCCACACCTTGGTGACACATCCCAGACTACAGACCTCCGACAGGACTCCGTGTGAGTCTTCACGCTTTCCAAAGTTGGAAGCTATTGCTTTGTGCATATTTTCCTCAGGGAAGACATAAAGAAGTTATCATGGCCTTTTCTTGATATACCTGCCTTATAAAATCATTACCTTTGTCTCTGCCTATCTCCTGACATTCTGCCTTAGTTATTATGTATTTAGCACATCGAAACCTATGGCTTCTCTAACCCAAAGGACACTTGCATAAGCTCAGAGGCATTGATAAAATAAGAATCCTTTGCTGCCAGTTGGTGCCAGGCAGCTGGCACTGCTAAACCTCACCCTCTAAAGTGTCGGTGCTCTCCCCAAGAAGTGGCTTCAATGACGGGTTCACACCCTCAGTGCCCAGGACTCCCCTTTTAAGGTCTGTCTGTTAATGCGTGTCTCTGAAGGATGGTCAGTAGATGGCCATGAGTGGCTTCCAACCAGCCCGTGAATGTTCCTCTTAGTTGGAGAAAGAGTGAGGCCAAGCCCAGAACAATTTTTGGCAGACAATGGCGAGATGAGTCAAGGCAAAAAGCAGAACTGAGCCATGGTGAACTTTAGTCACCAGAATGGCATTTGCCATTCAACAAACATTTCTTGGGCCATGCTGTGGGCTGCTGTTTTCTCTCGTGTCATTTCGCTGAATGCTTGTTACCTCATAAATAGGCGTTATCTCCTCATTTTACAGATGGGAAAACAGACACAGAGATGTTAGGTGACCCTCTGTTAGGCCCCCAGCTTATAACTGCTAAAGGCAAGATTTGAACTTTCCTCCAAATAAGCATTTTTTTTCCTGCTTCAGGAAGGAAGGACATCAATGAATCCTGCCTGTGATAACCTGAGGCTGAAAAGTGTAAGATTTGGAATCTTAGGTTTGTGCTTTTCTTAGGACACTATGTCCCCAGATCTAAATGTTTATTCATAAATTCTGCAGTGATGTACTGAATACTTCCCACATGCCTGGCACCATGCTAGGTGCTGGAAACATAGAGAAAACTAGGACATGGTCTCTAACAACACCATAACCATAGAGAAGAGCAGGCAATATATCTGATCAGTATCTCTACAAAATGGAAAAATCCAGGTGTCAGCTCCTGCCTTCTCAGGTCAACCTTCCAACAATCTGTGAAGCCTTCAGCTTCTAAGTCCAGCCCTACCCTACCTGGGTCAACTCAGCAGTGTTGTTGACAATTAAGAAGCGTGGTCCAACAGCAAGTTAGCTCTGAGAAGGGTCTGCCATCCCACTCAGAGATCAGTAACCTGCCACTGATCACTGCCAACAGGATCTGGTGATTGGGTGAGCCTGGTGGCAGCTGTGGACAATACTGTGCCCCTGGGCTGCTTAGAGCACTCCTAGATCTAGGGCAAGGGATGCCCATTGTATGATACTCCAGACATCCCCCTCACTTCTGACATGAGTCTCATCTCCTGTTTGAACAAATACCTGGTCTGGCAACTTAAATCTCGTGGCTGGGATCCTGAGGACCTATCTATTACAAATAACCTTCTTCTGAGACCTGGTACTCACCCTACACACAATCCCAGGCCTTCTGGCAAAGGATGAGGATGTTTCCTAAGGCAGGCTTGGGGTCAGCTATGTAGAGTGGAAGAACTAAGACACCTGACCTAGAACTCTCCTCTGCAGACTCTCACTGTAGGTCTCAGTGCAGGTGGGGCCCAAACCTAAAACAGGACATGTGCACAGGTGTCTCTTTCAGGTTGCAAATAAGAAATTAGGTTGCTTCCAATGCAGAGATTGCATGGAAAGATACTCAGGGAAATAGGGAAATTCCAGAAACTGGCAGCCACTCTGCCAGGCCTCAGGGAGAGCAGCACAATGGTGCCTCACAGCAAACAGACAACAGCAGCCTGGAATTTTCATCCTCCTTAGAAACCATCATGGCACTCCCTGTTCTGGTGCTCCTTATTCCTGTGCCTGTCTTCTTTTTCTCTATGTTCAATTGCTTCTCCCTCTACTCACAGGTCTCCCCACTATGTTTACTCTTTTTCACTGAATTTTCTCTATGTCTCTCATTCATAACTTTCCTAGAGAGATTCTGACAGTGTCCCTGTATCAGCATATAATATGGACTATCCCTGTAGGGCAGATGCTCAAACCAGATTCTCAAGGCTGCTGCTCATTACCTGATGTCTAGATTCTAGCCAGAAAGTGAATCTTTGGTCTAATCAGTTGTCACTGGGCTAGGGGAGTCCCAGTGCCCAGAGTCTGACAAGTTATATCCAAGGCACTACCGCCTGGTAGGCACTCAGGATCCCTGGTATCCTGTTCCCCATACTTCATCAAGGATTGACCTCATCTCTTCTACTTGTCAGTTACCCAGCCAAGGGATCTGAAAGGATTCCAAAGGATCAGTGAGATCCCACCATGTCTTGCAGTCCAGCCCAGTTGAATGACCATAATTTAATTCATATAAAGTAGTTCCCCATTTGTTGTGGAATGGACATAATGCTAAGGAAAAGAAGAAGCCATCTGGCTTTTTTCAATCACTGCCCTTCTTTCTGGTTCATCAGGATCCCAGTTTCCTGCTTTTTCACCATATTTTTCATCCATCTCTTACAAAGAAACAAACCTGATTTCTCATGAACTCATTTAGAGTTTTGGCTTCAATTGCTTTCCCAAGTAACTCACTCCACATGTTTATCTCTCTTGCTTGATTAAGTTCTCCTGGAGGACCTGACTTTATTTGTTCTTCAACAAATATTACTTAGCCTGACCTATAAGCCAGGCGCTGCACTGGGATTTGGGAGCAGTCGATTGCTGGCCTCATCAATATCCTTATTCCTGCCAGCCTCACTGCCAGTCACTTAGCATTTACCAGGGGGCAGACTCTAGGATAGGCACCTCCCAGACATGCACTGACTAATGCAAATTGAGTCTCAGAGAAGTTGAGTGAACCTAGGAAGTTAAGGTCAACTTGTGGCCTTTAGAATTTACATGTAGCCCACTAAATCGGAAGGCCAGACTGCCCTATGGCTGGGATCTGTCCCATTAATCTAAATACAATCTGACTGCATTTACTATGCCAACCTCTATTGGAAATGACAACATGGTTCCTTTCATAATGATAAACAAGTTTGCTTTGCAAGTCTCCTCCACCCCTGACACCCAAACAGCAACACATGTGGGACCAACACAGGCTGTATCAGCCAACATGCTGCATCTTCAGGGTTTGTTTTGGAAACCCATGGGGATAAGGGTCCATATTTTTGTGGCACTTCATAATCTGTCCTGCTCTCACACATTTCATATCTTTACCACAATAACTCTGCATATTCATTAAGGGCAGGCATCGTTATCCCCATTGCTCCACTGACTTATGTATTCATATATAGCTGCATTATTTCAACAAATATTTACTGAGCATCTACCTTGTGCCTGTCTCTGTGCTGGTCAACAGAGGAACATGGTGTGAATACGGCTCACAAAACTCTTAGGAAGCATAGTCTAGTGGTGGGTACAATACCCCACATAGGCAGTGACTTCCAGGGGACTGAGTGTGCCACCATATTGCTGTTGTGACCAACAGCACAGGAAACTATGCCCAGGGCAGGGTTTCAAAGAGAAGGAAGAATCTGAAAGGCTGGGGTTCACAAGGGATACCTTGATATCAGGGGCCAGGGTCTGGACTTTTTTCTGACAGCCGTGGGACATAGGCTCGGAGCAATGCTCTCTACCATCCTGTCTTTTCATAAAGGGACAACCCATCCAGGAACTTCTCCAGAATGTACTGATTGGAGGAACTGGTAGCCACAGCAGGTCTGTTGGAAGAGATCAGATGAGAAGAAGAAAATAACTATATGCCAGTGTGCTTCACATACGGACGTGATTTTAATCGAACGTTAGAAACAAGGAAAGACCCACGAACCCTGGTTTCAGGCCTGTGTCTCACCTCTGGTCATGAGACCTTGAGCAGATTGCTTTACTGATCGGTGGACCAGTTTTTTCTTGGATGAAGCATGGGAACTGGGGCTTAAGAGAGGTATTAATAATAACTGGAAAACAGCATTGGATATTCTAAAGGCAGCACAAAGCCAAGACTTTTTGTTTGTTGGGTAGGGGATGCTGATAGAGCACCCCATCTAAGATGAGGAAACTGGTGGTGCACAAAGATGAGATTTGGGGAGCTACAGGGGAGGGCGGAGGAATGAGAAACGGACCTGGGTTACAGTTGGGATTCTGATCCCTATTTACCATGTGAATGCGGGGTGGGGGGGCATGTTTTCATTGTGGCCATTTCCATTGTGGGTGCTTTCCAAGTGCTCCCCACCCCCAACGCATATCCACCTCCAACGCACATCCACTCCCTGAGCGGCTCATGGAGGTGCCTTCCCAGTCATCACCATTCTCTTCCCGCTGAAGCATGTTGACTAAGCTCTGACAATGAGCCCTGAGCACTGCAAGCTGCTTTACACAGACTGGCTCATTTCATCTCTTAAAAGCCTCTTAAGAAGAGATTATTATGATAGTGAGGGTATAGGTCCAGATGGCAAAACTGAGGCTCCTGGAAGTTCAGGAGTTTGTGATGCTAGAGTGTGTTCCTGTAGGATTTGCACAATCACGTAATTATTTGTGTGTCCTCTCTGACCAGACCTAAGAGCTGTTGGGGGACAGAGATTGAGTTGTACACATCTCTGTGGCCTCCTCAAAGCAAAGTCCAGCATGGATTTCAGCACGTCCCACCTCACCCCACCACGGGACTGGACTCTGAGCCTCCTTGCTGCTTCCAAAGTTTCTATGTTTCCCTTTACATGAGAACAATTGTTAATGGTTTTTAGGGACTTGCTACAACTAATTTAATTCTTAAATAAGTCTATTAGCTTCTATTGTTGTCATAGCTTGATCACGTTGCATTATATAACAGTCTCCCCCTTTTTCAAGAGCCCTTGAGGGTCTCAAGGGGTGGGTCCTTCCTGGCCTTGCCTCTGTGTCCACAGCCTCCCACCCAGGGTTGGGCACAGAGAAGTGCTATAACAGTGCAGGGCAGGGCCATTGGGACAGGCCTATTAGGTGTGGAGGCCTGGTGTTTTCCCCAGCTGGGCCCGGGCCCTGTTGTCCTGTGGTCAGCCTCAGGGCTGACTTTCACATCTCAGACCTGCCTTTGGATCTGACTTTTCCCAGGAGCCCAGGTTTATAAACAAAAAACAGATAAAATAAAAACATTATCTCATTGGTGCTTGGGTCAGCTGCTCAAGATGTCTTGGGGAGAATGGAAAGGGGGTGCTGCAGAGCCAGCCAGAGCCCAGCCCTGCCTGAACTGGGGTTGTAGCAGGGTGCATGTGCAGTGAAGGCGACTCCTTGGGTTTGAGTGTTTGTAGCCAATGGGGCTGCCTTCACTGGCATCCCCGCTCCCAACCTGCCCCTTCCAGGTGGCCATGAACCGTGCCTACCATCACTTGGGCATCCAGCTGGCACCTCTGAATCCCCAGAGGAGGCCTAGGACAGCCACTCAATATGATAAACAGAGCTATTGAATTAGGTACCTTATCTCCATTATCTCATTTAATCCCCACAAATTGCCAGCAAGGTCAGGTTTACCAGCCCCACTTGACAGATGGGAGGCTGAAGCCCAGCAAGTTAAATAATGTTCCCACAGACAGGAGCAAACAAGTGAGTCTGGATTTTACCCAAGGTCAATTGCCCCTAGCTTCTAAGCTTGTTCCAATCACCCTACCAAGAAGATATGATGACCTCAGAGCTGACAGCAAAAATCTCAGTTCTAATCCACTCTGCTGATGACATTTAAAGATATTAGGGGAGGCAGTTGAGAGAGAAAGTCAACTTGTGTTTCCAGAACCCATGTTCCCTCTGTTGTTGAGTTATAGTAGAAAGAACATTCACCTGGGAGTCAGGGAACCCAGGTTTGAGGCCTGGACTCCCTTGCTACTGATGTTCTCTGTGCATTCATCTAAGTCACCTCCCCTCTCTGGGTTGCAGTTCCTCTGATTATGAGCAAATATATTTGAGACAAGCCCTGACTCCAGGCAACCCATAATGGCTATTATTTCCTGTCCTATATTAGGTGTTTCACATTTAGAGGAATCTTTGACATGTTCACGTCTTCTGAATCATCTGCAGACACAAAACATCAGTCAGTAACATAGATTCATGCAAACCCCGCAGAGCAAAACAGAGCACAGGAATGTTTAGCACAGCAGCCTCCTGGCTCTGCCCATGCACATGTATTTTTCTCTCCTCCCAAGCATGTTGCAAAGACACAGGAGCTCCAGGGAGAACTGTGCTCCATTCTCCTATTTTTCTCATGTGTTTCAGAATTTGGCTCTCTCCAATATTTCATTCTCCAGACGTGATTCAGAGCAGAAGTTCCAATACATCTTGACATTTTCCACCCAGTCTGAAGGTCCTGCATGTGGTCCTATCCTGAAGCTCTCTGACTGTTTATTCAGTAACCAATTAGAGCTGGTAGAGAAACAAGTGTAGCCTCAAGGTGGTTGCCAAGACCAACAGTATCCAATTCTACTGGAGGTAAGAGGAGTTGTGACAGAGTCTAAAATCTGGCAGAGGCCAACAGAGCCAGGCCATGTTGTGGCAGTGAGGAGACAGAAGGTGCTGGGATGTACATTAGAGGGGCCAAGGATTGGGGAGGAGGGTACCTTGCAGTAGAGAAGTTTAGCTGAATTTAGAAGAGAATTTAGACAAAGCCATGAGTGATAACTTTTCCTCTCCCTTCTGTTTGCTAACATCACATGTCTTGGATTAACCCAAAATTTTATGAAGTCTGAGGGGATTTTTTTAGTGGAGAGGGGATCTGTGATTGTGGATCAGGCCAGATACATGGAAGACCTCCATTGCTACATAAATTCAATTCAATAATTTAATTTGTACTCACTGAATGAACCCCTTCTCTGCATTGAGAGCATTGATGTAGAGGTGAATGACTCGGTCCCTGATCTTAAAAAACTGACCAGCCAGAAGAGGGGCAGATGGAGAAACAAAAAGGAGGCTCAGTGTGAGGAGGGGGATGACAATGTGTAATGTAAGCTCTAGGAGACACAGAGGGAAAGGGAGCTGGCTCTGGCTAGGGATGTTGAAAAAGGCTATCTGGTGGAAGAGGCATTTGAGACGGGGCTTGAAGGTGAGGACTGATAGATAAGAAAAAGCACCAAGGGCTTTCTAGACTCTGCATTGCATGACACTGAGGGTGACCCCTCCTTGAGCTGTGTACTTCTTTTGTCTTGCTCTAGTCCCAGTGCTCAAAAGTAGCTCACTTGGGTCAGGATGCTGCAAGCAGATGCAGGTGGAGAATGGGTGATTAGAGTACTCTAGACTAAATGAGAAGGCAGTGCCCAGGTCAGGAAAAGTCTCATTGTCAGACAAAGGACTTGGGATTTCATACTCTAAACCAGTATTGTCCAATAGGGTGATTGCTGGCCACATGAGGCTATTTAAATTGAATAAAATTAAAAATTCAGTTCTTCAGTGGAACAGGTAATATTCCAAGTGCTCAATAGCCACATATGTTTAGTGGCTACTGTATTGGAAATTGTATACATAGACCATTTCTATCACAGAAAGTTCCAGTGGACAGTACTGCTTTAGACAATGGGAACCATTGAAGGTTTATGACCTGAGAATTAAGAGGGTCAGACCTGTGACATCTGAGGTCTGTCCAGAAGGTATCCAGTCATGTAATATAAAAAATAGAGACATTTATTGAAGAAGAGATGAGATACAAGGAACACCGTACATGGGACAATGATACCTCAATATTGTCCCTTCAGAGTAGGCACCTTGGGACCTCACACAGTTCTCCCAATCACCATCAGCTGCCCCATTGTATTTTGCTGAATCTCATCAATGATCTCAAATCTCTTCCCTTTCAAAGGTGATTTTAGTTTTGGGAAAAGTTGCAGGGTACCAAATCTGGGCTGTAGGGTAGCTGAGTCACCTGGGTGATTTGATGTTTTGCCAAAAAAACCCACACAAAATGTGATGCATGAGCAAGCACGTTGTTGTGATGAAGCTGCCAATCACCAGTTGCCTATAGCTGTGGCCTTCCCAGTCATCCAAATACTTTTCACAGAGGAATGTTCAAGCTTAATGCAAAATTTGATGCAGATTCGTTGCTCTACTGAGTCATCTTGAACGTGAAGACCACACAGTACACATGCTCACTCAGCAGCATCTACTGCCCCCACTGACTAGTACAGTGAAGTCACCATTGTTCACTCATGCACATTCCAGTCCACTCTCCTTGGCTGCCAGGTTACATCAATGTCATGCAAACCATTGTCATTACCTTAACAATGGCTGGAGTTTTTCTGGACATATCCATATAAGGGTCTGGCTGTAAACAGACAAGAATGCAAACAAGTCATTTGGGATCCTTTACTATTAGTCCACTGAAACTTGATGAGGCTGCAGAAGAGAAGGGAATGGAAGGTAACTGTGATCCTTCTATTTAGTCTAGGTGAGCCTTGATGAGGACAGAATAGAAGGGGATGGTAGATGAGTGTAATCCTTATTTCTCCAGGTGAGCTTTGATGAGCATGTAGAAGAGAGAGGGGAAGTGGCAGGAGTTTGGCTCTACCTTCCTATTGGTATAGGTGAGCCATGGTGAATATTGAGAAGAGAAGAAATTCAGGTAAGAGCTATCTTTGAACCAGGGGACCACTTCCTTTCCAGGGCTGTTGCCTTCTACAGCTGATGAACTAATGTGCTCTCCCCTCCCATTAGGGCCCCATTTCTTCTCCTTGTCTACTCTCCCTTGCAACTACAGAATCCTAAGGTTCAGCCACATCTGCAGGGACTCAGATCCAGAGTGTCTGGGTTCAACTCTCACTGTGGCATTGGTTAGCTGTCTGATTCTGCGAAAGTTTTAAAACTTCTCTCAGCCTTTGTTTCTTTATGTGCATAGTGTGGTTGATCATTGCACCTACACTGTAGACTTATTGAGGGTCAAAGGAGGTAATATTTGTAATATACTTAAAACATAATCTGGCTATCATAGTAAGCCTCAAAATAGGTATAAGCTGATGTCATGAGTGAGAAGGAGTGGGGTCTTGGGGTTCAGAGCATGGACTCGGGATTGTTTCTTGTGTACTGGAAACTCAGCTCAGTTACTCTCTAGCTGGTGGCTTTGGAAAATGTATTTCAAATTCCTTGTGATTTCATTCATTGATCTCAGAAACAGGGTGGGTACTAGTACCTTCCTCATGAGGCTATTGTGAGAGTTCAATAAAGTCATGTATGTAATAGACTTAGAATACCACCTGGCATATGTGAAGTGCCCATAAGTGTGAGCTCTCCTCATTACCGTTAGTGTGATATTATGTCAGTGTTTTTGTGGGTATACTCAGGGAAGCAGGGCAATGTTCTGATTCTCTCATACTTGAATATTCTATCCCACCCCACCCACGGTGAGCCCCTCAAAAGGTGGAGGTAGGAGAAAGGACTTGGAGGTCTTCTCCATGAACCTCTCAGTCCAAGCATTCTTCTTCCTCTTTGTGTTTCCAGGAGCCTATCCCACCTCATATTCCAAGTTGCTCAGAGTAAAACACACTCAAAATAGCTCTTGATGGGGGATTTCAAAATCATTTTTGTTCTCTTCTCAACAAAATCTACCTTCTGAGACTCTTGACTCACTACAACCAAGGGGAAGATGTCAGAAAATAGACACAACTTTGTTCTTCTCTTTGCCTTATTGTTGAAAAAAAAATTTAATTCTTTCCCAGGGAAATGGATGCCTTCACCTAACTGGGGTAAGAAGGTTCTATGCAAAGAAATGTGAAAAAGAACATACCCTGATTCATTTTAGAAGCATACTGTCCTGCAACCTGTGTGTCTTATGAGTTCATACTGCAAGGCCCAGTGTTTCAGGTACAAAATCTGGGCCTGGGATGAGTCAGCAGCCCCCTTCACTCTGCTCTTGGCAGGTTTGTGAGGGGGCATGCCTTTACAAAGGGCTTATTGATGACCCCTCTGAATTTCCCCCGGGCCTTTACCAAAAGGACACTCTCAGGTAGACATCAAGTTCATATCAGAACCTCCTGGTAAATGGCCCTCATGGCCAGGGAACTGCTGAGTAAGGGAAGTGACAACTGTGTTTTTTAAAGCCCTTTAATTCCTATTACTAATCCCCCTACATTCTTCCCCATATGGTCATGCACATAAAACAGATATGATTATGCCATTTACCACTTCACTTCTGTCAATCGCCCTGACACAGATTCCAGGATACCTCCTGGCTCTTTCTGCACCCAGAAGAGTTTGTGGGGACCCTGGCATTAATTTGAGGTTATTGACCTTAGAGTGTTTGTAACAGGAGTGGTGTGACCACAGACTTCTGCCCGCCAGGCATGAGGCAAGACCCTCCAGCACTTTGTACCAACTCCCTCGCTTACTCCAGGCCACAGTTCAGTGAAATGGGCTTCCTAGTGCTTGATTTCTAGGAAAGGACACCAAAGCCTGGAGGCTCAATGGTGATGTGGCTTGTCAGAGACAGAACTCAAGTTGGAATCTGTATCTCCATGTCCCTGTACCCAGGCCTCTGTGCTTTGTGGAATGTCCCATGGTGCCTTTTCCACAGTGTGGAGGAGCCCAAGGAACGAATGAGGCCAGAAAAGTCAGAACTCTTTGAAAATCTACTATGTGCTAGCAATGTGCAAGGAACTGTGTGAGGGTGGGGAAAATGAGCATAGTTCCTGCCCTCAGGAAGCAGAAATAAGGACAAAATACAAACCATCCCAAATGATGGAATATTTAGAAATTGATCATTGACATGAACAGATTCAACATGTAATTAATAGTGAATAAATGCCCATGTGTCTGTGGGGAGGGTAAGGGGGATGCTGACAAGATTAGATGACTATGGTATTTCCTAGAGCTGCTTAACAAATAAGCACAAACTTGGTGACTGAAAAATGACAGAAATGTATTCTCTCACACTTCTAGAGGCCAGACGTCTGAAATCCAGGTGTCGGAAGGGCTGTGCTCCATCCAAAGGCTCTAGGGGAGAATCCGTTCTTGCCTTGTCCAGCTTCCGGTGGCTGTCAGCATTCCTTGGCTTAGGCCTGTGTAACTCCCATCTCTTCCTCCATGTTCACATTGCCTTCTTCTCCCTGTGCATCTCTCCATTCTCTCCTCGTCTTATAAGGATGTCTGTCAATGGCTTCAGGGCCCACTCTAAATCCAGACTGTCTCATCTCAAGATCCTGAACTTAATTACATCTGCAAAGGCCCTTTTCCCAAATATGATCAACTTCACAGTTTCCAGGTGTTGGGACATGATCATATATTTTTGAGTGTGGGGTCACTGTTCAATCCATTTCAGGGGCCAAGAAAGGACTTTCTGAGATGGACATGGAGACACTGATGTAGAAAAATGTGACTTGGAAAGTACAGGTAAAGAGGACAAGGTACCTCGAGATCCTGAAGTAGGAAAAACCTGTGTGTCTGAGGAGGAAAAGGAAACAGTGGAGCTGAGGCCAGGTTGGCAATGGGGATAGGAGCCTGAGAAGACTTTGGAAGGCCTGGTTGGAGAGTCCTGAGTCCCAGGTGGTCAGTCCAGAAGGGGGTCTCAGAATGACTTGCCTCTGCCTCCCACCTCATTCTCCATCCAGAGTTCTCTCCTTTTCACCTTCTCACTGTTTTGGAACACTTAGTCTCAGTGCATGACAATAGCTCCAGGGCCTTGCTAAGGTGACAATCTGCACTGCAGGAAGAAGCCCTTTTATGCTACTGAAATGTGTCATCTGGCTGGAGTGGCAGCAGTTTCATAGTGCCATAGTGAGCCTGGGTCTCAATGCCAACTTCCAGTTTCGATGTGACATGCCCCATCAGGCCCCAGTGGGAGCTGCTGGCTTATGTCGTTGAACAGCCCTGCCCGGCTGGTTTCAGGCCACACAGGCAGCTTTCGTGTTGGGGTGTGAGCTCAGGCCTGAAGTCCAGGGAGCTGAGTGGGGTTTAATCCCACCTCAGGCTCCCACTAGCCATGTGTCCCAGGGAGAGTCAGCTCCTCAAAGCTTCAGTTTCCTTGCTGTAAAATAGGGGTGACAAACCCATTCCCATAGCAAGGTTGTGAGACTCAAACAACAGGAGGTGTTTGAAAGTATTTTATGAATTATCCAAGGAGATATTACCGATGGCGTTGAAGGCCTGGGAGTCTCTAACAATCTTCCTGGGGACAGAAGGTGCTCAGGGTCCCACCTCGTCCCATCAGAAACTTGTAGACTCTGTATTGAAGTCTGTGTGTCATTGTCACTCCCCAAGGGGTTAACATGCATCATGTCCCATCCAGATATCATCTTGGAGTATGCTGCTGAAATGGAAAGAAATGAAATTCCAATTTGTCTCCCTATAAAAAGCAGCCTGCCTTTGAAAATTGAACCCATGGAAAACCTACTGAATTGAACTAGGAAAAGGAGAAGAAGAAAAAAAGACATGTGAGTAATTAATCAGCATTTTGTCCAACCTAATTTGGTTTTAAAAGACATTCATCAACACCAACATACCTGTCCAGGCCAATTCTGGGAGCCCCATGAGTGGCCGCGTGGACTTGACCTCCCCGCTGTCTGCAGTCCACTCATTTGCAAACTGGTTTCAATGAAGGTAACAGTTTGTGGTAATGAGAACCATATGGGCTGGTGGCTGCTGTCAGTAAAAATAGCCAACATGGCCTGTGTGGCCAGACACAACGTCAAACTAAGAGCAGGAAGACAAAAGCTGTGTGAAGGAAGGGAAAAAGCTGTTTCAGAGAACTAGAGACAGGAGCCCTCCTGCCAGGGAGGAGGCGTCAGGGACTGGGACATGAAGCCTAGGGACTCTCAACAGCAGAGGTGCACAGACGTTAGCATGAAACCCCAGCCCTCCCCAGCCTGGTTTTCCACACTCTCATAGCCCAGCTGAGAGGGGTCAGGGAAGACGGTTTGGGAACAGAGCCAAGGTTCAGCACACGTACAGAGCTCTGTAGGATGTGTCCTGAGCACAGAACCTCTCCCACCTAAACATCCCGATAGATGCCGGAGCCTGAAGCAACCATGCAAGGAGGTAAGGCCAGAAAAAAAAATTTAAGCATAAATGTTAGGATCCTTTTCAAATGTATCCTGTTTTGTAGCCTGAATGTGTATTTGAAAATTGTGAGACCTGATTTAATCTGACCATAAACACACCATTGTATAAGCATAAGCAAATTATTTAATCTTTCAGAGCTTCAATCTCTTAGTCTGTAAAATGGAGATAATATAACCAATGATTGTTATGTTCTGATGCTCCTTTTAGTAGAATGCCCTGTTTGTTCATTCATTCATTCATTCAACACATATTTATCAAGTACCTACTAGAGTCCAGGCATGGTTACAAAAGAATAAATTAGTGAATTAAAAAAAAACACCTGCTTTCATTACATTCTGGTTGTAAGTAAAATACAGAGTGTTGTAAGGTGAAAAGTGCTCTGTATACAAACACAGTAGAGAAGAGAATCAGAAAGACAGGGATTAGGGTGCAGTTTAAATGGGGTGGTCAGGGAAGGCCTTGCTGAGAAAATCATATTTGAACAAAGATTGAAAGAGGTGAGAAAGCAAGGCATGGGGCTATTTGGAAGGCTAGTACTGACAGCAGAGGAAACCACTTGAGCCAAAGTCCCGAGCAGGAAAGGGCCTGGAGTGCTCAGGGGCAGCAAAGGGGGACACTAGTGTGGCTGGAGTGAAGGCAGCCAGAATCAGAGCGGGATGGGGCCCGACCATGCCAGCCTGGGAGGCCAGTGTCAGAACTTCAGCTTGACTCTGTAGGAGTGGCACATCTGGGGAAGGTTTTGGACAGAGCAGTGAAAGGATCAGACTTAGTTATTTTTAATAGGATGGTACTGGCTGCTGTGTTGGGAAGAGTTGCTAAATGAGTAAGTGCAGAAACAGAGAGGCTAATCAAGAGGCCATTGCAAGAATCCCGGTGAGAGCAAACAGTGCCTTGGATTGAGATGGTAACATCAGAGGTGGTGGGAAGTTGTGGAGTTCTGGAATATATTATAAAAGTAGGGAGAGCCTCCAGCATTTGCTGATAGTTTGAATGTGGGTTTGAAGGAAGGAGGGTCAAGAAAGACTCTGAGGTTTTGAGCTTAAACAACTGGAAGGAGCTGCTATTCTCATAGATGTGGATAATTATAAGGGAAACAGATTGGAGAGGGAGGATTGAGAGTTTGGTGTTGCACATGTTACCTTTGAGCTGCTTATTAGCCATTCAAGTGGAGGTGTAATGTATCCAGGTAGATGAGAATCATACACATGTAAAAGGTATTTAAGACAATAAAATATTAAATCATCATGGGAGTGAGTAAAGATAGAGAAGGAAAGGTAGAGATATTTTTCCATGGGGCATCAAGATGTACAGAGCTTAAGAACCTTCCACATAGCATCCTCTTCCCAATGTGTGAGCTATAACAAGAGCAAATATATTGAGTATCTATGTAGACATAAAAACTTCTAAGATAAATAGTGCTATTTTTATTTTATATACAAGAAAAGTAAGAACCAGAGAAGTGAATTAATTTGCTCAATGTCAACTAGCTAATGAAAAACAGAACAGGAATTCAAACCCAGGTGTCTTGACCCCAATTCTTGTGCTGTTTCCACTATAGCCATCTGCCCAGTGACTTCTCAGGTAGACATGCATCTTTGTCCTCAACATATTTGTCATGGTTCTCCAAGTCTGAAATCAAAACCAGGTCATTCTAGCAGTTAAGTACTCTCATTTTCCAAGCCGGAGGTTTTGCCAGCCTTAGAAAGTAAAAACATATTATGAAAAACTGTCTTTGGCAAAAACCAAATCCCCCCTCAAAAAAAAAAAAAGAAAAAAAAAAGGAAGGAGAGGCAAAGAGAGAATGACAAGAAAAAAAATTCTGTCTTCCATTTTTCCCATAGGTACTCACTGTCTCCTAGACTCTAAATCATCTCTTCTGTCATTGGAGGAGGTAGATATAAGGCAGATACAAGCTTCCCTGTCTTCTAAATCAGGCACATGGGAGGGATAGAAAAAATAGTGATCTATGTGGAGGTCACCAAGCGATTTGTGAATGTGAGTTGGAAGAGGTCCTAGTTATCTTCCAAAACTCCATTTCCCTACAGCCTACCCAGCACTGCTTTATACCATGTGTACAGAAACTGGTAAAAAATAAAATGATATTTGAGAATTTGTGAAGCACTTTTTATCCACTATTGATGTAAAACACTTTTTGAAATAGCTATTGTCTATGTTAACATTTGTTTTAAAGATAAATAAACATGACTTGGAGTAAATGATTTGATTAAGGTTACTATCAAACAAAAAGATGGAATTTTTAAAATGTGACTATACTCACTAGAAAAAGAATATAAATATATCTTTAAAAATGCATGTCACTTGGCATCCATAGGACCTACAACATTTAGGCCCAGTTCTGTTTTGACATCAGTTTTCTAGTGTGCTCCACAGTCTCACCTGCATCTTCCTTGTCCCTTTCCTGCTTGGTTACCATCACTCCTTCTTGAGAACCACCTTAATGCTGTTCCTCTAGAAGGAATGGCCTGGGTCTTCTCCATCCTGGTATCTCCAATGCCTTTCTGGTTTCCTGTCGTAGTATTGGGCATGACAAATGTTGGCTAGGTGGCAGTGAGCTGAAATTGGTGAACTGAAGAGAAGGAGAAACCAGGTTGTAACTGCAGGTTGGAGTAAGACCACATGGAGCCTTGAATGCCAAGCTAAGTTGTGTGTCTATCCATCCAGAATTAGCAGGTTTCCAGGGCCACCACTTTGTGTAGCCCCCAGTTTCTGCATCTCCATGCTGGATTGTCTTGTACGAAGAAGGAGCTTGCTGAGTAAATAAAATGGGGGTGAACATGTCTTCCTTGCAAACCTCAGAAAAGCCCATGCCGACATTTTTTACTGTTTTTGAAAACTTGACTTTATTTTTTCTCTTCCCACTCACACCTCAGGTCTTGTCATGGCTTCAGCCAAAGAAAACCAGTTCAGACAGGGCCATTTCAGGCTTGTCCTGAGTCCAAAGTACGGAGACAGCAGGAGATGACATTTGATGTTTTGAGGTTTCCTGCTCAAATTTAAGACCCAGTAATTCTGTGTGGGTTGTTGGAATCAGATGACCTGGGAAGAAGTATTCAGTTCCATTCAACTCATCCCATATTTGTTAGTTGTGCAAGGACCAGGAGGAAAAGAGAGAGAGAGGTGTTAGCTCCCGCTCTCATTCAGCTTCTGTCTAATGGGAAGGGAAGAAAAAAATACACAGATAAGTGCACAGTAATGCAGAAGGTGATGCTAAGAAGTGATGGTAACATGCCATGTGGACTTACAGATCATATGTAATTAGGGGAGGCAGAGCACAGAAGGCTCCCTGGTGCAGTGAGTGTGAGATTGGCCTTCAAGAACATGTAAGATTGTGGCAGATAAAGAATGACTGGGAAGGAGTTCATTTTCATTGGAAGAATAGAGTGGATTAAGTGAAGGAGGCAGAAGGCCCCAAGGAGGTAGATTCAGGGAGCAGAGGCTATTTATTTGTATTTCACATAAGCTATGTAGGGACATTTGGTGACATTTTCTGAGTACCATATTGAAGGAAATGAAGCCTGGTTGATTCTAAATATGCTGGGTTTAGGAGACAGGGATTGATTGATTGACTGATTAATTGATTGATCGATTATAATGAATTAGCTCATGTAATGATTACGGAGGCTGACAAGTCCCAGGACCAGCAGGATGAGTTGGCAAACTGGAAACCTAGGGAGAGCCAATGGTATAGTTCCAATCTGAGTCCAAAGGCCTGAGAACCAGAAGAGGTAATGGTGTTGTTTCAGTCTGAAGGCCAGCAGGCTTGAGACCCAGAAAGAGCTGATATTTTAGTTCAAGTCCAAAGCCAGGGAAAAAAAGACAAATATGTAAGTTGAAAGGCAGTTAAGCAGAAAGAATTCTCTCTTACTTAAGGAATGGTCAGCCTTTTTGTTGCCTTCAGGTAGGCCTTCAGCTGATTGGATAGACCCATGCATGTTAGGGATGGCAGCCTTGTTTACTCAGTCTACTGATTTAAATGGTAATCTCATCCCCAAACACCCAGCATGTTCTCTGACCAAATATCTAGGCACCCTGTGACCCAAGCAGGTTGACACATAAAGTTAAACGCCACAACTATGCATTTTATTTAATGGTTTAAAATTTTTACCCCCTTCTTTCTTTAGATATACAATGCATAATTCTTCCTAATTTGTTTTCAGGGATTTTTGTTTTGTATTTCTTGGACCAGGAAAATTTTTTAGAGAGGAAAATCATCATAAGGTTGTTGATCTTTTATTCTTTCAAGTAATACAATAAAAAAGAATTGAAAATAAAAATAAACACATCTTCCATCAAATATCATATTATTTCATAAAAGGATGAGAATTTTAACATTCTCTACCCTCAAAAGGGAAGGGTATAATCTCAGAAGGGAAACCATCTTTTCTAAGGAAAGACAGTTGGCAATCAAACGCTATCATTTTAAAGGATATTTTTATAATTTTAAAATAATACAGGATGTAAAATTATATTTCATTATTTGTGTTGTAGATAATATTTTTGTGACAGAAGTTGTCAGTCAAGATGGCATATATATATATATATGCAATATTGCCATTCAAAGGGAGCTTGAGTCTTTAAGTCCTTTTGTCACTTCATTGTTGCTACTGTCATCAAAAATAAAATTTCAGAGATTTATTGATGAACATGGAAAGTGTACTGCCTCACTACTTCACTCAATGCTTAATATCTTGGGCACACTCCAAGAAGTGGGTGAGCAACTCAACTTCACCATATCCAGTGATCCCTTTCTTTTCTTCCCAGTGCTTTGAAGAAAACTCATTGCAGTAGCTGGGAGTCTGGACAGTGATGGTGGCTGGGAAGGATCTGCCAGCATTATTCTCTTCATGGCACCCACAGCAAGGGGCACTTTATCTCCCTGGTAGCCCCATATGGAGCCTCAGGAATTAATCTGAGTGGGGTGTCATGGACTCAATCTAACATAGGCCAGTGCTTCCCAAGCACGTATATTTGTGAACCACTAATTTGACCTAACCCTCTCCCTTTTCTTTAAGGAAACTGAGACCCAGAGGCATAGAAATCAACCATACCTGAAACAAAGTGTATTAAGGACACCCACCCCAGCCCAGAATTATGGAAATCAGTCCCATGTCTCCCTGACTGTCCATATAGCTTTGATTTTTGGTCCTAAATCAGATAACTGTCTCATCTGTTTAACGCCCCAGTGATTTCAGGGCTGGGTCCTTCCTCTATCTGAAATTTATTGTATCTTCACAGATATGAACAGATATACACACAGAGAGATATACCCACATAAATGGCATAATTACATTAAAAAATCTTTCCTGAAACCCACCTGAAGATTGAAACCCTGACCCTTAACCCAAGTCTGAGGGATCTGGGATCCTGCTGCCTATTTATAGATGTTCCTGGATTTGCCTGGATACTACCAGTAAGCATCCCTTTTTTAAAACGAACTTCAGGCCGAATTTTGTTTCAAACATTCTTCCTAAGTGATCTCATTCATTAATCACAAGACCCTATAAGATGGAAATGAGGTGCCCATTTTATAAGGACACTGAAGCCTAGCAAGCCTCTATGACTTTCCCAGAGTCGCACACTGATACATGCAGAACACAACTGTCAGTCCTCTTACAAGGTCCCTGTGCATCCTCGGCCAATGGTCCATGTTGTCCAGGACCTGGTGTATGATAATCTCACAGACAGAACAGCCCAGATAAAGCAATGAGTACCGTAAGTAACTTCCTCCTCCATTTGAAGATGCTGTCCCCCACCTGGTGGAAGATGGTGGCCCCCACCAGGCTACCTCCAAAGTGATTCCTAAAAAATCTCATTAAATGTGAGCCACAACTATAATTATCATCTTCACACAGAGGAAGGGTGTGCTTGTTTGTTACACTTTAAATACTTGGTGTAAGTGAGACTTGAAGCCCAGTGAAGTCCCTAGATCTCTCCCTTCTGGCCAGGGGCCAGGCCAGGCTCCCCTCTCCTATTCTCACACAATTTGAAGGGAAATGCCGGCCCTCACATGGACCCTTGCTGCACTTCATCTAACTGGATTTGGCTCATCGTTCCAGCCAACTGAGATCATTTAGAAGTTTGATTTTGTCATCAATCATTTTTTCTATCCCTCCCAGCTGTGTGTCAGCCACAGATGTGATAAGCGGACTTTATACATCTCTGTCCAAATCACTGGTACCAAATATTAAGCAGGGCTAAAGACAGTTCTCTGAAGCAAGCCTCTGACGTGATCCCAGGGCATTTGCACGGGCCTTTGGTCCAACAACTGTCCCATGACATTAGCAATTTTTTTAATCCTATTGCAAATGTCTCAAGAGTCAGGCCTTTATATTAATCTTTTAATCTTCATTGGGCACAATGCAGGCAATAGGAGGGTGGGATGGGTGGGGAACTCAGTATTTGCTGACCAGTGCAATAGACAGAGGCATTGATTTGGTATCAGAAGACTCAGGTTCAAGTCATAAATATTGCCCTTCCTATGGCCGAATATAAGCTGTTTATTCTCCCAGGACCTCAGTTTATCTATAGAATAAAGGTAAGGGTCCCTGCAGACAATCATATTCAATTGTTCAGTGAAGTGATGGATACAAACATCCTCATTCACTCTCCCCTCAGTTTTACAAACACATTTCTTAAAACTAAAATTTATTTTCCTTTTCTTTCCTATCAACACCACCCTCACCCTGCTCCCCTACTACTGTTTTCCTGGGAATCCTTCCCTGGCCCCTAAGAAGCCATAATCACTTCCTCTGAGCTCTCCATAGCCCTCTGCAAGTCTTCACTGTGGCACTTATCTCCTATGATCCCAATTATCTTGTTACTTGTTCATCTTCCCCACTGGACAATGAATGGTCTTAGAAGATCTGGACCTTAGGTATTTGTCCCTAGCACCAGCACAGGGACCTGGGACACACAAGGTACTCCATAATGAGTTCATGGAACAAATATTAGTGGTTGCAAGTTGCCACATTAGCTCCATTCTTGCTTTAATGGTGACTGCAAAGGATGCTTGTGGCTGCAAGACTTTGTTTGGGCCACTCTGGAAAGTGACACCATGAGCATCATGTGCCAGGGTTGGATGTTCCTGGATTATCCTTGGGTGTAAACAAAGGTGGGTGTGATGACAAAGCCAGCCCCCAAGCTCTGTGAGAACATGTATCATGTCTGTTTTGCTTACCATTGTCACAGAGTGCATTCCCACAAGCAGACTCTGCAGTGGAGGTTGGCATACAAGAGATTTCCTGCAGAGTCCTTGGGATCATCCTCTGGGAGAGTGAGGGAAGCAGGAGTGAGTAGATGGAGAGTCAAACTGCAACACAGTGGCCACAAAGGTGTTGTTCCAAATTGAGACATGAGGGTCAGGCCTCTATGGTTACACTAACATTGACCTGTCTTGGGTGAAGGTTATCCAGGAGTAGGGTGAAACCTTGAGCCAGGCAGTTCTCTTTAGCTGAGGACATTTCCAAAGTGGGATGCAGCAGAAAGCCGCCAACATTTGCAGCTACTAGAAACACGAGAACCTGAGTGCTGGATTGGGGTCTGTTAATGTTGCTATACCCAAGAGCATCTGTCTGACTGGCTCACTACAGACCTTCTGCGAACACTTGTTGTTTGAATGGAAGAATCTGGGCCAATCTCAATAGAATCCTATAGACTCTCTGTGGAACTTTCAACACACATTCAGTCCATGTACCTTTAGAATGTGCAACTTCTCGGTCAAGGCTGTGCAGGTGCTTGGCTCAGGGATGAGTAGGCAGACTTATAAACAACCAATCCTATCTTCAGGGGAGGACTTTAAGTGGAGTAAGCTCAGAGGGCTGTGGTAGCACAGAAAAGGTGGACAGCTTCTTGAAGAAGTTGACATTGAGGCCAGAAGGACAAAAACAGGGAGATTCTAGGAAAACTTGAAGTGTGAGCAAGCAATGTGGCTGGAGAGATCACAGGGTGGACCTTGTGGTGGAGGTAGACTGGAACAGGGTCTCAGAGACTTGTGTGCCAGACTACAGCTCCTGGGCCAGATCCTAAAAGCAATGAGGGAACAAGGAAGGGTTTTCAGAAAAGGGCTGAGTGCCCAGGGTTTCTTTCTCAAAAGAACATGGGTTCAGTTCCTGATGTCATTTTCAATCCCGGGGTTCTATGGGAACCAGACATTTAAGCACATACCATACCTGGGGCATCCACTCAGAGCACAGCATGACCTGTCCCCTTTGCTTGGTTTTCTGACAAGTCGAGGAGCCCCTATCCCTCTGGAGAAAGGGCATGGTCTTGCTGTGACATGCAGCTCAGGAACCCCTAAGAGTGTAACCCTAATAAGAGGAAGCCCAGTCAACCCAGAGAAGTCAGGGTGTCTCTTCCTGCACCAAAGAGACAGTGTCACATGGTGGGAAGAACATTGCCCAAGGGATCTTATGGGGCTAACTTACAGTTCATTCTTGGCCAATTGCTGGATCCACGGTACAGGCAAGTTACTAACCCTCTATTTCCTTATCCATCCAATGAGAAAAAGAATTCAACCACGCTAGTGATAAGGACATACAAATAAACCCAATAATAAGATATCACATTTGTATATCATATTGACAATGATTTTTGAAAAGATAATGATCAGCGTTGATGAAGGTGGATAATACAGGTTGACTATTTTACTGTGGATAGGTGTGGTGAATCGGAATAAACAAGTCCACGGAGCAATTTGGCAACAAACAGAAAGTCTTTGAAATGAATGCATTCTCTTTGACCCACCTCTAGGAATTTATTCTAAGGAAAGGTGGGGGAAAGGTACATTAAAGGATATTTAGCAAAGCATATTGATAAGAGCAAAAACTCTTATGTATGGAAATAACTAAATGTGCAACAATGCCTCCAGGCCAATAATTGTTTAAGTAAATTATGACACACCTGTGTGTTAGAATACTATGCAACAATGAAAAATTAGGCTTGCAAATTTGAGGTCCTGGTACCTCAGACAGGTCTTTGGTAGGCAGCTGGTGATTTCTCTGCATGGTAACATCACAGCAGTCTCTGAAGGATGCCTCTAAGCTTTCCCCCCAATCCTTCCTATCTCTTCAGTCCCACTGTCCTGTCCAGGTTCAGACCCTTGTCACCTCCTGCCTATACCACAATACCAGCCTCATTTCTGTTTTTTGTTTCCTAGATCCTGGTCTCCTTCACCCATGACACTGCAGCTAAGGTGATAGTTCCACTGCACACCTCTGATTTTGTCAGCCCAAGCCTCTTAGCTTCTTAGGGTGATGTATGAGGCCATGTGTGATATAACCTCCTTCTAATTCTCCTGGGATATTTTCTACTTCTCCACCATGTTCCAAAATACAACCTTGGCCCCAGCCAAGCTGTATTACATTAGTTTCCCAAGACTCCATTTTTTTTGTAATGCCTTCATGTTCCCAGAATGTTCTTTTCCCTCCTGTTCATCCTACAAACTCCAGTTCAGCCTTTCCAAGGCATACTCTGTGAGGTTGCCTTCTCTCTACTCTCCATCCCATACCCAAAGAGGTCTATTGTGACACCTGCAGTACTTCTAATGTAGGTAATTCTTTACAAGTCTTTCCACTCCATTGGACCAAAAGGTCCTCGAAGAGGTATTTTATTCACCTCTGCAACAATGCCACTGAGCATATGCCCAACACAGTCCAGGGATTTGTTAACATTTTTTAATGAATTGTATCAGAATTGTACCCCGCGGCATAAAGCAAATCATGTCTACAGTTGCCCTGGCTGCTCTGTAATGCTGACTTCACTAAGTCCCCAGCCACCCAAGTGATCTCTCATAGTTGTCATCTGGAGGACAGGGGAGCTTTAGGGGAAAAGCAGAGCCCCTCAATTACCAGTTCTGACAATCCTCATTTCAGCTCAGGTCTCCCCATGCAAACAGACAGTCGACATGTGATTGGAGAAGAAATAGAAGTATGTTTCTATTAAAACCATGTTCCTTAGGTTGTCACTCTGAATTTATATCCCTCTGGCCCTTGCCAAGTTGGCTCTTGGCTATACTCTGTCCTAAAATGAGAGCATTCTTCTTATAGCCCCAGGAGATGCCTACAATGCCTGAAGATTGAAAACAGACCTTGCAACATGGATTTGGGAATTTGTAGAGTCCAAATCACCACCATCCCATATAACTTGCCCCAGATAATCTAGCTTCCCTTCACACTTCTGATTTGAGCTTCATTGGGTAGAATAGTTCACTGCTTGAATGGTATTCCTGCTACCCAAGGTGATGGGCAAGAAACATAGTTACAATAAAGAGAGTCAATCAGCTCGGGGTATAGGAAAATGCCATTCATGACCATGGGGTTTTGGTCATTGGGCAGAACCAACCATGGGCTATATGTGCATCTAAGCGTTTCAATAAATATAAACAAGAAATCATTGGGTACCTATAATTTACAAGGCCCTTTGTTGGATCTGGTGGATGATGAAGGGCTGAGCAACAAGGTCTTTGCCCTTAAACAGCTCTTTTCTACTGAAGGGAAAGGTTTGGCTCTAAACAGCCATGGCTTACAGAATAGGAAAAGTGTTATGAGTCGTAGAAAGTGCTAGCTGTATGCCGATGGGTAATGGGGAATGTTGGAAAATGCACAGGTTTAGCAGATTCAGAATCCTATGCAAGTTGAGCCCGTTGCTTTCAGCAAAGTGCTGCACCTCTCAGAGCTTCAGTTTCCTCAGCTGTTAAGATAGGCTCCAATAGCCACTTTGTATAGAAGGAGTTAGATGGGGATTAAATGAAATGGAGCATGTAGCTTCTCAGCTACAGGAGCCCTAGCTTCTCTCACTTTCAGTTAGTCAGAGCTAAGACCCAATGACCCCACAAATAACCCAGGGCAAACACTCATGGGTCCCAAGAGGAAGTGTCAGGAAGGAAGACCAGAGGTTGCTGAGGTGATAGCCTTTGGCCCATTCTTTCACTTTTCAGTGGCCTTGTGCCTACATGTCTTTGGACTTAGCAATGCTCTGTCTGACAGGTTAAATGCTTTCAGTCACTGGTGATTTCTATGCATGGTAACATCACAGTAGTCTCTGAAGGATGCCTCTAAACTATCTACTCTAATCCTCCCTATCTCTTCAGTCCACTGTCCTGTCCAAGTTCAGACCCTCATCACCTCCTGAGAAATGGAGCTGAGCTCACTCAGACCAGGAATGAAGGAGCATTTCTGCTGTGGTGGCTTCGCTGTTGAGGCACCCAGCTCCTTGCCAGACCTTGGAGCATGTAAGGAGAGGAACATGAGCAATAGACCGGAGAAGACTTGGCCTTCCCCATGTCGAGGCTGCTACCCCAGCCTACAGTCTTGTGCGATGCAATCAAGCCTGGGGAACCTCAGCTTGGTTTACAAATGTCTAATTGTTGGAATGCTCAGGCTTCTGACAGAAGTGCATGGGGCAGCTGGTGTATGTCTCTGTGCCTTGTTTCATTTTATATATAAAGGAAAAAATATCCCAAATCTCCCCATAAATAGCAGAGATGCCCACTTTTCCACTTATGGTTCTTTTTACCCAAAATACAACTAGGAAGAGACACTATTTTTCTCATTACGGTCAGACTTGGTGAGTTTAAACACAGCTTAACAGGTAAAGGCACTGGACCAGTTAACAGAAGACTAGGGGTCAATTCGTTGCCTTAGCTACGAATGGGCTCGGGGACTTTGAGACAACCATTTAACTCTCTCATGACTCAATGTCTTCCTCTTTGAAATGGACATGGTAAAATCTCCACTGGTTTGGTTTGGTTGGTTTGTACATTACATAAGGTAGTATATGCAAAGAATTTGGCACATCAACAAATGTTACTTTTTCTCACAACTCCTACCCCATCCTTCAATGAGTTAGAATTTCCCTTTTGCAAAATTAAACTCATCTACCTCACCCCATTTTACCTCTGAGAGCTGATCTGAGAAGTTAACATGATGGTGAAATGAATGTGCTTTATAAGTTGAATACACTAAGGCGAAATAAAGCCTATCAGGATGGCTCCTTCAACCATGTGGGAGTGGCCCAGGAAAGGAGAGTATGTCCTCTTTGAAGGCCCACCGCTTCAATCACCTCTCAGATCTAAGGGCCACTTTAGAATAGGCTAGACTGATTGATTGATTAGCATCAATGAGCTGGAGAAAATGTTCAGGCTTCAGGTGCTGTCAAAGTCAACCCATGTTGGCTATATAGGGCCAATGCCCAAACCCTTTGAATGCTATACAGCCTCAAAGAAATAAAGTTTGGCAAAACTTGACACCAGCTACATGATTAACTGGACAAAACCTAAACACTCTAAGCTATGAGATCAAAGAGAATACTCTTTCCAACAAGTAAACACTCTTAGAGAATTGGAACATGATTCATCATAACAAGCCACTTTGGAGTCAGGCAAGCAGACCGTCCCCTGTCTGAGGAATTAGATACAGGCCTGCCTCAAAGAGAGAAGAGAATGATGGGGTCATCAGTAAGGGCCTTCATGTCCAGAAGCAAGATATTCATGACCTGAGGTAGATATCCTGAGAACATTGCCCCTGGATCTACAAAATAGTGAGAACTGGAGGACAGGGGTACATCTGAGTCAGCTGACATCCCATTTCCAGTTCAGGACCTCATAGAGCGTGAATCTCAGGAACATAGTTTTCCATGCTTGTGTCAGAAAGTCTTCACTATTAACTCAAGCCAAGAATTAACTTAGCCCTAACTTGCCTATTAAAGCTCCTTTCCCAGCACCTCTCCCTATGGCTGGAAGGATAGGTGAATGAATGTAAACAAATGTGCTTGCAAGCTTCTCCCAAAATCATCCAAGAGGCTCAAACCAATCAGAACAGGGAGATGGCTGGGATTTAGGGCATTATTATTGTTCTCCATTCAGTGGGGAGGTGTTATGGATTGACTATATCCCCCCAAATTCATATGTAGAAGCCCAGACCCCAACATGATAGCATTTGGGGATGTGGCCATTTGGGAGGTAATTAGGGTTAGATGAGATCATGAGGGTGGAGTCCTCGTTTGATGGGATTAGTGTCCCTACAAGAAAACACACCAAAGAACTTGTTCTGTGTCTTTCCTTGTGAGCGCACATGTACTGAGGAAAGGCTGTGTGAACACAGAATGAGAAAGTGACCATCTGTAAACCAGGAAGAGAGCTCTTACCAGAAATTGACTGTGCTGCCAACTTGACCTTGGCATTCAAGTCTCTAAAACTGTGAGAAAATGAATTTAAGTTGCTTAAACCACCTATACTAGGGTATATGGCACCCCAAGTTGACTAAGACAGAAGGAAAAGAGAATTCTTCTCTAGTAGTTGACACCATTATCTACCCACTTCTCCCAGCCAGAAACCTGGAAGTCATTCTTGAGTCCTCTTAATCCTTCTGTCATCCTTACCTAATCAATCTCCAAGTCTTACCAAAAAATTCTCCAACCTGCTTTATTCTGTACCAAGAGTCACCAGGTCCAATCCATGCCCTGGAACTAGGCTCTAGTTCCAAACTCCAGAATTTCTCTTGATGGTCTCCCTGCCTTTGGTCTTCCCATGCCAATCCAGCCTTCATGTGAATATCAGAGCCACTTCACAGAACTTTACTTGGTGCTTCCCTGCCTAATGCCTTTTCATTGGCTCCTGTTCACTCAGCCATGGCCCTTTAGCTGAACATGCAAAGGCATTGGATGACCTGGCCTGCCCGTCTCCCAGTCTCATCTCTCATCTCATCATGCATGCCCTCACCCCCTGCCTCATCCCACAGCTTTGGCAGG
Organism: Carollia perspicillata; assembly: GCA_004027735.1. Classification (NCBI taxonomy): domain Eukaryota; kingdom Metazoa; phylum Chordata; class Mammalia; order Chiroptera; family Phyllostomidae; genus Carollia; species Carollia perspicillata. The sequence continues at coordinate 41,699 of PVKM010002750.1, forward strand.
CCATGCCCTCTCACACTTCTGCACATTCACATTGCCTAGTCTGGTTACACTCTCTCACTTCCCACAGTAAATTCTCCCTTGTTCTTAAAAACTCAGCTTTAGTGTTTCTTCCCCAGTGGAGCCTTCTCTTTCAGCCTCCCAACCCCTTTCTCCAGGGTTGGGGATATCCTCTTGGCTCACACAGCAACCCCAGCTTATAATCATCACAATGTTTATTAAAGGGTATTTTAGTTGACCAATTGCTTACTTGCCTATCTCCCCTTTATAACCAGTGTATGAGTTTTCTAGGGCTGCCGTAAAGAAGTACCACAGGCTGGGTGGTTTAAACAACAGAAATTTATTTTCTCACACTTATGGAAACTGGAAGTCCAAGATCAAGGTTTTGGCAGGTTGGTTTCTCCTGAGGCCTCCTCCTTGTCTTGTAAATGGCTGTCTTCTCCTCCCTGGGGGTTCACATAGTGTTCCCTCTGTGTGTTTCTGTGAGCTAATCTGTTCTTCTTCTTCTTTTTTTAATCTGTTCTTCTTAAAAGGATACTAGTCACATTGGATTCAGAACCACTCTAATGTCCTTATTTTAACTTAACTATTTCTTGAAAGGTCCTATCTCCAAATGCAATCACATTATGAGGTACTGAGATTTAAGACCTCAACATATGAATTCTGGAGGGGAAATTTCAGCCCATAGTAACCACCCATGAGGTCCTTAAGACCAGGCACTGTGTCTCATTCACACTGCATCATCAAGCTTAGCTCATCTCATTGGTCATGGCAGATGTCTCAGGAATTATCTGTAGAATGAAGATACTCCATGAAATTCAGAGCCAGTCAGAGAAACCTGCTCTCTCTGCTCTGTGGAGGCCAACTCTGGAGACCTCTCCTCAAGTATCTTTTATTCTTTGAATCAGACAAGCCAATCAAATACTGAAAAGTTGCCAAGACACCTTCTTCTTAGAACTAGAACAACTAACCCTAAAATTTGTATGGAACTGCAAAACAACCTCGAATAGCCAAAGAAATCTTAAGAAAGAACCAAGTGGGAGGTATCATACTCCCTGATTTCAAACTATACTACAAAGCTACAATAATTAAAACATTAAGGTACCAGCATAAAAACAGATATATTAATCAATAGAATAGAATATAGAGTCCAGAAATAAATTGCTTATATAGTCAAGTAATATTTGACAGAGAAAGCAAGAATGTACATTTGGGTAGAAACAATATTTCTAATAATTGATGTTGGGAAAACTGGGGAGATTTCTGCAAAAACAAAAACGTGAAACTGATATTTTTTAAAGTTCCTCAGGTGACTTAATGGCTGGGGTTTAGTGCCACTAAACCAGAGAAGAGAAACTGTGACCTGTACCAGCTGGTGTGAGGGGGAATATTGGTACTGGCTTAGGCAACAATGAGAAGAGTTTCACAAGTTCCTATCTCTGAAAAGTTTTGAGTACTTAGCAGGTGGGTAGAATAGGTATATTCACTCATTCACTGTGCCAGGCACTGTGTTAGGTGTGTGATCTCATGGGGTCACCACAGTAGTCCTGTAAGTACATTCCCCATGGAACATATCAGAGGTGTGGACTCAGAGAAGGGAAATGACCTACCTAGTATTGCATGCTGGGAAGAAGAAGTGACATTAGAGCTGGGCACTAACTGCGGACTCCATACTTGCAGTATTATCATGTTTAGAGTAATTGACCATCTGGGGGCTGGGCCCTGGACAGTGGCATATGGCAGGTGCTCCACATGAGCTGTTGAAGGAAGGATGTGAATCAACACTTATTAAGCATCCATGTGTGCTGGGTACTGGGTTATGTTTGTACAGTACCTCTCACCTCAACAGGGTTTGAACAGAGAGTTGGAGAGGTTAAATAACTAGTCTTTATTAATATGTTTCAGGATCTGAAGAAAAAAAATTAAACTAATTCTTCCTAAGAATTAGTAGAAGGTCAGACAGCTTACTCATAGCCAATCTGAGATTCCAAACCCAGAATTCTCTGACTCCAAAACACGTGCTCTCCCCTCTCCACACCCCACTTCCCAACAGATGTGCACTTAGGACTTTGCCAGGCACCTTCCTGGAGAGCACTGCACACAGCTAATAGAAACTTTCTCTTTTTTCGTGTGGCTGGGTCACTGTTGGAAAGGGCTGCATCTGATCTTCCTGTGCTGCACCCTCTCAGCTCTCTGGAATCCTGAATTCTGTGTCCAGAGTGCAGTCTTGGGAGAGAAGAGGTGTGTGGCTAGATGTAACCTGCACCCTGCACAGACTGCCCTTCTTCTGATTATGTGGCTACAAATGGGGAGCTTGAGAAGGGAGTCCTGGTTCAAAGCCATTTCCAAGGGCAGGCAAGACTCACAGTGGGAAATTCCCTCTAGAAGACAATTGAACTGAATGTATTTGGGGACAGGAAATGGGGGTGACAGTGGCTACCAAGCTCAGGTTTTGGAACCTCAGAGATCAGGAGCTTTCTCCAAGGGAAGTTATGAGCCAGGAGGCTAAAGACAAATACCATATGATCTCACCTATAAGAAGAACCTAATGAACAAAACAAACAAATGAACAAAATAGGACCAGAGGCATAGAAACAAGGAATGGGCTGATAATGACCAGAGGGGAGGGGAGAGAGGGATAAGGACAGAAAGAAGGGGAAGGGACTAGTCAAGGAACATGTATGAATGAGCCATGGACAGGGACCACAGGGTGGGGATTGACTATGGGAGCGGGGGGTAGAGAGCAACGGGAAAATTAGGACAACCATAATAGAACAACAATAAAATATTCAATTAAAAAAAAAAGAGGACAAGAAAGCTCAAGTAGCCTCTCGTCCACCTGCTGGATGCTCACAAGGACCAACAGATGGATGGACAGGATTTTGAGTGAGGCTGCAGGCACCACAGGGGTTTCCCCCTAGGAAGCCAGAATAACCGAGGTTTGCAAAGTTAAAAATATGAACCCAGATGCGGAAGGTACAACATAACCCTCCAAGCGAGTGATTCATAGCATGGGGGGAGGCAGGCATTGGCTCTGCCCTTTTATTCTCAACTTCCTTCCAGCAGTTCCTAAGGAGGTGCCTCTTTTCTGAAAGCAGGAAAAAAGTATTTCAATTATCTTATCCTATTGTCCGGGTTGTATGTCCTTCAACCCTGACCAAAAGGCAGACATCTGTTTTATAAATGGCAACTCCCTTTGCTAGCAGAAGAGGCTTCTATCATTTAAATCATGGCACTTGTGTTCACTGGGAAGCATATGAAGGTCCTGGATATAGCACCAATGTCAGAGTTAACGTTGCCTCAATTCAACCCTGACTCCATGCGGCCATGCTGTGTCATATTGAGCAAATTCCTTTACCTCTCTGAGCCTTAGCTTTGTCACCTGTAAAATGGAGGGGATAACAACAGAAGTTAAAACATATTGAGTGCTTTGACATCAAGTCACTTTGAATGTCAGAAGCACTCTAACCTCAGCCTTGCAGCCTCATTCCTAAGCTAGAAACCACACAATACCAATGTGTCAAGGCAGCTTCCATAACTTTGATGGCTTACATGGGCTTTTTATATCAGAGATCTCATTTGATGTTCATAACTGTCCAGGGTGGTAGTCTGAGGAGGGATGAAGCTCCCCATTTTAAAATGAAAAAATGATGCTCAGAGACTTTGAGCAGCTTTTCAGAAGTAGAAAAAAATGGGTCTGAACCCAGATCAGAACCCAGGCATATGCCAGACATGTGCCTTCCAATACAGAGAGTTGGGGTTCTCAACCAGAGTCAATTTTGCCACCATAGAGGACATTTGACAATATCTGGAGATAATTTCAGTTCTTAGAACTGGGGAGGGGGGACTATTGCTTCTAGTGCATAGAGACTAGAATGCTCTTAAACTCCTATAGTGCACAGGAAAGCCCCCCACAATAAGGAATTACCCCCCAAATGTCACTAGTGCTGAAGCTGAGACACTGGATGCAGAGTAAAGCAATCAGGCAAGTTGTTTCCATTTTATAGCTGATAAAGCTGAGGCCTAGAGATTAAGTAACTTCCCCAGGGTCACGTGGTTATGGCATGATAGAGGGGGAACTTGAAGCCAGATGGGTTGAACCTACACCTATCTTAGTAACCACTAAGCAATGCTCTCTCTCCGAGGGAATCTGTGTTGAATTCATTCATGTCATGAAAATTATAAAAAGTACAGACTGCCTTCAAGTGAAGAAAGCACTTTTATGCAGCAAGGCTTTTAAGCACATGAAGGTTATACAACTTGCCCAAACAAGAAACTTAAACCTAGCCTAAACCAGCGGCTTCAGAGTGGGGCCTCTCCCCCCAGAGTATCGTAGTCCTTTATTTCTTTTATAGTAAGTAGTATGTTTACTTTTCTCCAAAGGAATGTGTAGCTTCTCCTCCAAAATGCCTATGCTCTTAGTTGTAAATGCTAAAAGAATAAAAAATGAAAGACTCAAGGTGATTAAAGCTGAGAACACGGCACAGGGAGGAGAAAGATGAGCCTGGCTCTTCAGGGCACATGCTCTGAGGCTCAGGTGACTGGGCCTCTGCCATCTGCCGTTGGGGATCATGGAATCCAGTCTGTTTGGGGCTTTATGCAGATCCACCCAAACCCCAGTGTGACCAGAGAGAAGGCCCCCTCTCCCTCTGGATGTCAGTCCTCCTCTTATTTGTAAAATAAGGGGCTTCGACTAGATGCTCTCTAACTCCTCCCAGTCTCAAAAGTCCTGACCTCCACATCGATAATTGACAAACTTTTCCCCTACCCACTCCCATCTATAGATGGAAAGTATTCTTGAGTATGGCCCAACTTGTATAACTCCATTATGCAGGTAAAGATATACATAATCAAAGACACTATCATCATCCTTAATTGCCGTATCCTTTCATGAGCCATCTTCATATGCAAGCACACCGGGGCTGTGGCTTATATTCAGTGCCCAGCCCAGGACCTGTGATATCACTGTCCTGGGGACAAGGGCACCTGGAGCTGCTAGATGAGCTCCTGCCCCAGGGGTTCAAGGACCTTGTGGAATAGTCTAAGGTGTGGTCAGTCCTGGGAAGGCCCAACAGGGAATCCTGGTGGGGACAATGCCAAGTAGCAGCTCCAGCGTCTCAGTTCATGTGTGTTACATACCTGTTTTCCTTTGTGGCCACTGAGTCCTTTAGTGGTTTGCTACCTGGCTGAAGGGTGTTAGCTCCAAGAATGCCTGCATATCGTACAAATTATAACTTCATCCTTATTCTGAAACCCTTGATGTAAAGAATTTTAGTTGGATGAAATCCATTTGTATGATTATAAATGATTCAATATTTACCAATCCATTAGGAAGAGCTTTTAGGTTCCTTTTTTTCAATTTTTACAATAAAGTGTTTTATTCTTTTAAGTTATTTAGAGCTTTGTTTATTAAACCAGAGCTATTTTTGAAGTTAAAATGAACAACTAAAGTTTAAACTCAGTGGATTTCACATAGAAAAAAAAAAGATTTGTTTACATATGTAACTGATCTTTAATTGGCTAATGGCTTTATCATCACTTATAAACAACACTCCTTTCAAAATGTTTGCCTTTTATATACAAGAATATCAGCACCCTTTATTGTATTTTCCTTTTGTGTGTTAGTAAGGAAGCTTCTCTAATTGCAATTAGTAATTAATTGATTAGAAAAGTTTACTATTGATTATGAATCTATTAAAGTTGTAAAAGCTCTGTTCGAAGTGAGAACTAAAGTTCAAGAACTTTCTGAAGAAACATTCAATTTTCCTCATTCAGTATAGACTGAATGTTGAAAGTTTTACTGATTGTTCTTATTTTCCTTTTTTAAAAGGACTCTAAAGGTTTAGGATCTTACTTGCCCTAAGAAAGTTTAAATACAATTTCAACTGTAGAAAATATTAAATAGTCCTATAAATCATGTATAATATGGGTACCTCTATGTAAAAAGTTTCTGGCCTGTGGTCAAAAATGTAAAAGACAGTCATGAAACTGTCATGGTCAGGGGTGGCACCATCATTTCAAGCATGAGGACTGACAGTTTTAAAAGTTATATTAATGGGTGCAAGCTCAGTTACACATTGGAAAATTTAAAACATTTATTTGGGGGTTTTCAATAAAGTCAATATTTAATATAGTCTTTAAACTTTGTATTTCATCATACCAGTAATTTTGTAATATAAAAAAATAGTGATTTTTAAAAATCCAGCCCATACAGACATCCCCAGGTGCCCTCAACCTGCCCTACGAGACTGCACAAATATTCTTATTTTCTCTGTGTGCTATGACATGGAAGAGTTCAGGAAACACTGTTATAGAGGATAGACTAGGCCTAGGCCTTGATTTGCTAGCCATATTTATGTGCTACCACAGCTATACTGCAAACTCATCGGGGCAGGATGTTGCTATGTAAGCATCTTTGGATGTCCTATGATATTGCACACAAGGCTTTGAACTGAGTACTTTTAAGTGTTTGTTTCAGATGTGTCTTCTTATACACAGTTTGAACTTGTAAGAACTATAATCCTTTATTGAACAACTACTATATCCAGTTCTATAGCCAGTCCCTCTGAAACATTATCTAAGATATATAGATATATATAAGATATCTATATGTCTGAAAGCCAGTAATATAATGAACCATTAAAAAACATTGTGATCCTTACCACAACCTTATTGACAGATTAATATTCTTGTCCCTTCTTTACAAATAAGGAAAGTGAGCCATGGAGAGAATAAGTCACTACCCGAGGTCACACAACAATGATGTCATTTTAGGCTGTTAGTACTTGACCAAATGGCTTAGATTAGCATGTCTCAAAACCTATAGTAATCAGACCAATCTAAGAATCAAAGATCTAAAGAATCCTTCTTACAAATAAAAGATAAAATATTTATATAGATCTGCTAGACACTGGGAAAAACTATATTTAACATGTGGGAAACAGTACCCACACTATCGTAACTTTTTAAAAAAATAAAATAAAGGGATAAGGAGGGAGGATGAAGGGAGCTCTTAGAGGCCTGAGATGAACTCAATAATATAAACTGAAATTCTACCCATCATAAGCTCAAGTCATGATTCAACAAAGTTAGATGAAAATAACAAAGCTAAAGAATTTTTTAAATCAAAAGTTATGCACATGTCAATGAAGTTATCCAAGAACATGAACAAGATTTTTGATGACAGAAGACACAGACCACAACGGCCCCCCTTCCTTTTGTCTGTCAGTACCCTGACCTGCTTTGTGGTCATCAAAGACACACAGCTGGCCATCATTTTGGGTGCAGCCCTCTCTAGGAGAGAAGAAAAAGGGAATTTCCCCCCCCCCCAAAATCCCATCAGTTCCCTTTCCAGAGGTTCTGCAGAGCAGCAAGACAGTAAGAGTGTACCAGACTGGCATGACCAGGAGCAGGTAAGGAGGGTTCTGCAAGAAGTAAATCTGATTGAAACTGTATTAGGGGAAGACCGAAGAGATGTCAGGAAATTTTAGGCTTGATCCAATCAATTCACTATTGTGGGAAGGAATAGGAATTATAGGTATCAGGTCGAGCTGGTAATCTGGATTTACGCAGACTCTCCTAGGGAAATTTAAGCATGGCCCTGGAGTCAGGGAGGGTGGAGCGTGACTAACAGCCAGCCGATAGATCTAGAAACCTGACCACGATGATGGCACACCAAAATGCAGAAGTGGTAACACAGAACTTCTCTAACTGTCACTAACAACCTAGCTCAGAGTGCAACACATAGTGTGTCTGCAAAAAAGTTACTTTCCCTTCCTCATCCATGGATAGTGGTCAAGTCAATAATGGAAAGAAAAAATAGTACTTGAAATAGCTTTAGTAACAATAAGAAAACAAGGAAAAATGTGATTTAAATATATCCCTTAGTGATTTAGAAAAGAAATAATAAACTAGATAGCATCTGGAATAAAAGAGAAAACGAAATAAATAAGAAAATATTAGTATTAATAAACTAAATGAAAAACTGGTGCATTAGTAAGGATTGTCTGGAAAAGCCAAACCAATAGGACGTGTATATAGATATAGATGTACATATAGGTATGCATCAATATATAGATAGATATACATAATTTATTTTATGGAATTGGCTCATGTGATAGTGCAGGCTTGGTAAGTCCAAGATGTGTAGGGGAGGCCAGCAGGCTAGAGACCCAGGGAAGAGTTGCCGTTCAAGTTCAAAGGCCATCTGCTGGCGGAATTTATTCTTGCTAAGAGGAGGTCAGTCTTTGTTTTATTATGGTTTTCAAATGATTGGATGAGGCCCACCACATTTGAAGGGTAACCTGCTTTACTTAAAATCCACCCATTTAAGTGTTAATATCATCCAAAAAACACTTTCAAAGAAACAGCCAGAATAACGTTTGACCAAATATCTGGACACCATGGCCCAGCCAAGTTGATACATGAAATGAACCATCACAACTTGTTTATGAAACTAATTTCTCTGGAGGGGTGTACAACCCGTGGCCCATGGGATGCATGCAGCCTAGGATGGCTATGAATGTGGCCCAACACAAAACCGTACATTTATTTAAAACCTTTTTTTTTTTTGCTCATCAGTTTTTGTTAGTGTTTTTGTATTTAATAACGTGTGGCCTGAAACCATTCTTCTTCTTCCAGTGTGGCCCAGAGATGCCAAAAGGTTGGACGCCCCTGCTCAGAGCTGTATAACTCTCACTGCACGTTGACAGTCATTATTTCCTTTAACCCACTCAATGCACTTTTTATGGAGTAGCAAACTGAGGCTGAAACACTGAGTAACTCTCCAAGCACACACAGCGAGTAAGTACCTTGACCGCAGTCCTCGACTCCTTCCAATGTGCCACACTCACGGTGGTGCCGACAGAGACAGACTCAAACCCAGCCCTAGTGCTGTGCCACTTCCCTGGGGTTGGGCTCCTCTTTAAAAACAGTAATACAAGAAACAGATACTAGTGTGAGACTAATGACAGAAAGAACTTAGTGCCCTTGTTGTGAGTGCACATTTTTAAATATTACCTATGATGTTTTCTGTAACTGCTGCCTCACTTCACCATCTCTTTGGCTGAAATGTTGAAGCCACTTGAATGGTCTTCTACCTGTGACCCCCAAATACTTTCCCTCTACTGCCTTCAGTATCTTCGTAAAACACAAGTCTTACTAAATCACATCATTCTTCTACTTAAGGTTTTTTCCACGTCCTTAGCTTGACATTCAAAGCCCTTCCTATTCATCTCAGATTCTGTCTTTCACCCATGCTGGTAATTTGCAATTCCTGATGCGCTGTGGTCATTTCCCATTTTGTATATTATTCACTATTTCTGACATGCCCTGCACTCTTCTCAACACCCACTTTCCTTTCACCAACCAGCAACAGCAAAGACACTCCCATTCTTCCACATTCCCTTCCATTCTCAGCGTGGTCACCTCCCTCATCAACACAATCGCTAGTCTGGTTTGCGTGCCTCTGGTTGATGTTACCTATAGCTTAGGTTACATTAACACTTATCAGACTCTCACAATCATATTTTTTAAACTGTATTTCTTGCTAGACTGTGAACTTCTTGAGGTCTTACATCTCTGGAACCTAACACAGCTTTATGGCCTGTGGTAGGTTTTCCATACATATTCACGAAATGAGTAAATAGGTAAGGAATCTGATAAAATAAACTGTATGAAAGATATGCCATTTTCACTCTGTCTTATCATCTGGCTATTTGTTGTGGGCCATGTGCAAAGATGGAGACGAAATCCTACTGGAGAATCTGAGAAGGATTAGGGAAAGGCCTGGATTCATGTCTCAGGGACCTAGATAACTAGATAGTTACCCATCAAGTGGTAGCAGCAAAGAGTGAATCAAGGTGACACAACCAAAGCGTTGTATGCATCTGGATGTTCCACATGCCCCAGCAGCCTGAGGAGGGGGAGATAAGGCTTCCACAATCTGCTTCTTCAGTATGTTCTTCTAATTCATTCATTTTCTCAGTCCCAATTACCCTAGTCTGAGTTCCGTTCCTCCCAAGAACGTGGCCCCCCAGCAACAGTGGCAGCAAGGTGGCATCCAGACCCAATCAACACAAACACCAAAGTCCTCATAGCACTTAATCAGGGAGGCACCAAGCCCATGGTATTCAAGAGCCATTTGCTTACCTCAGAATATGAGGTCTGTCATGTGTGTGTGTGTGTGTGTGTGTGTGTGTGTGTGTGTGTGTGTGTGTTTACCTATGAGCAATGGTTTTGCTAAAACCCTTACTTTCCTTATTAGAGATCTGGGCCCTGAAAGTCTTTTCTTTAAAACAGATGTTCTTTTAAAAATCTGCTTTATACATGGAGATTTTATGCAATCGTTTCAGGGAATACTTTTTGTTCAGTGCCTCTCTTATGTCAAGGAAGAAGGTGAATCCCCAGTAGAAAAGCGTAGGAAGCCTGACACAAAAGTGTACATGCTGTAGGATTTCATTTATGTAAAGTTCAAAAACAGGCAAAACTAAAGTCAGCACAGTGATTGCCTTCGGTGGGAAGTGTTGGAGGCAAGAGGCACACGGGAGGCTTGTGGATGCGGGAAATGGTCTACATCTTGATCAAAATGCCCCAAAAAGTCACTGAGCTCTACACCCGAGACTTGTGAGTTTTATTGCATGTTATGTCACTTCTCAATTTAAAAAAATAAATGTTATACTGGAAGAAAAAGGGACAAAAAGGTGGAGAGCATTGGAAAGCACTCGTTTCTAGTATGGGGCTGGAAAGTGGACCTATGAGCAAATAAGAACATACCTGGTGGACTTTTGTTGCAGAGGAGAAAATAGGCAAGAAACAGGGGAGGTGATACGACAGGATGAAGACCTTCTTCTGTTCAGTAAAGGTTTGCAGAGCAAAGCCTGATTCCAGGATGGAATAGAGGTAGGAAAGGAAGTGAGGAAATTTTGCTTAACATAAGGCAACTAACAAATATACTATTTCCTGAATATCCTGGGAAGGGGGAGGAGAATGCAAAGCCCCTACCTTTTCCTAGGAGATTGGTAAGTTGAAAAATGAAGTGAAGCATGACCTATTATACTAAAAAGTTTTGGAGAAGGCAAATTGCATTTTACTTTAAAGCATGATTTCCAAAAATCTGGAGTGATCATATGTGGATGAATAGATTAGGTTTCCTGTAGGATCCTTAAGGAAGTGGTATCTGGGATGGCTGATGAGCCAAAGCAGTTACTTAAGTTTTGGGTAGAAATTTCTGATGTAGGGAAATCTCTTGGTTAAACAGGTCATATCCTTGACCTCAGAGCCATTTCCAGGGTAGAAATAGATTTCTATTTGCATCCAGGAATAAAAGAACCAACAGTATTCTCTTCCTGGCCCCAGCCCCTGCCCTCCAGAGATGGTTCTGGGACCAATGCAATGTTGCTGCAGGCATGGATTTCTAGATGGTTTTTAAGAATTCCTTGGGTTTTGGTGAAAAATGAATTTTCCAAATAGAATTATCTTGGATTTTCCAATTCCATGCTCTAATTGTAGCAGATTCTGGGACCTCTAAGTCACATTGCATGCTGTGTGCTGGGTTTGACTCACTGGAAGCAGAGGGAGCTGGCCAAGGCCAGCATGCCCCATGGCCCATGGCCCAGCAGCTACCTTTTATTGGGCTCTGCTGCCAGACAAGTGGCGGGGGTGGGGGGAGCAGTGGCAGGAGGCAGTTCTGGCCATGCCCCCGAGGATTGGGAGAGGGAATGATTCTGACTAAGAATGACACACACAGTTTCTGGAGAAGTGTGCTCTGGGCCACTGGGGCCACCTAGTTTGTGGAGCTAATAGGAACTTCACTGGGCTTCTTATGAGCAATGGTTGTGTGACTGGGTTCATCCTGGTCACAAATTTCTCTATGCCAAACCTTCCTGGTGAGGTAAAGAGTGTGCATCAACCTCCAATCATTGTCCTACCACCCCAGCATCCTAGGACAATGACCACATCTCCAAAATCCAAGACATATGAGTACAGGAGGAACACAGTAACCTGTGCAAGACTAATTTAACAATCCTCCTCTTCCAGAATATTCTCTATCCCTTCCCCTTCTAGCCACTCCCCTTCTCTAAAACCTGCCCCCGCCCCCACCCCCACCATGTATTCACTTATAATCCTTACTTCCCTTCTCCCAAACTATCTAAAACTTGATATTTTAGCTGAGGCCTCCTTTTTAAATACGGAAACAAACTTCAAGGGAAAACTAAGAAAAATCCTTGAGATTATCGAATAGTGAAATAGAGGAAATAACACCCATGCTGTCATGTGATGAGATGTGCAACGTAACATCAGTTTGGTTCAACAGTAACTTCTGTCTCTCTTCCAGGCACCGTGGAAGGGAGGGAGGTGAAAATGGATGAAGCCCTGATAATAGCCAACATTTATTGAGCATTCTATTTGTGTCAAATTATGTGGGAAGTTTTTATATGTACCAGCCCATTTAATCCTCTCAAACCCTTATGAGGAAGGTCCTGTTGGCCTGATATTATACACTGAGGCTTAGAAGGCTCAAAAATTTGACAGGACTGACCAGCTTATTTGTGGGGGAGACTTTCTAATCCCAGAACATGAACTTGTACTGCCAAACCCTTCATTCATGTTATCTTATTCTATCATCACAACTAGCTTGCAAAGTAGGTTGTATTATTCCTGTTTTATAGATGATGAAACCAATTCATAAATTTCAAGCAACTTATCTAATGTCACATAGCTAATTTACAACAGAAAAAAAATGAACCCAAGGTTTTCTATCTCCAGAAAGTATACTTTTTCCACAAAGCCATGGGTTACGTGGTTCAAAACTAAGGTGCTCTTAATTTACTGAGAGTGTTAAGACACAGAAACAGCTGTAATAATTGTATTTAGAAAGACAAGGTGTGGCGGAAGAAAGGTCACCTCTGATTGAGAGGCAAAGAATGGCCCCCTAAGGAAGGTAGCATGGACGTAGTTGAGTTAGATTGAAAACCATGGCCCACCAACTGCCCCGTATCTCAAAAGGATAAGATTGCCTTAATACCCCTCAGCCTGACTTGCTAGGTGGGGGTCCTAATTCTAATTTTTCTTGGTCCAGCCCTTTCTCCCAGTAGAAATCTTTAGCAGAAAGACATCCAAATAGGAGAAGTAGAAGGAATGAATATGGAATGGGGATAGTTTTTAAAGAAGATTAAACAATGGCTTCCACACCATAAAAAAGCAAAAAAAAAAAAAAAAGATTAGTAATAACAACAATAAGGTAATAATTACCACTTTGAGCTGTGATGGCATTTTTTATCCAAACACCTTTTACTGAAGAGTCAGCCTCATCATCAATAATGAGACTGGCTCCTCTGTCCTGATTACCATCTTAAAATGGGGAAATGGCTTCCAGAGAATCCAAAACGGGTTTTTGCAAATGGGTCACTAAGTCTTGTGGAGAAGATGGGGGAAGGACTCCTAGGGTCCTCCTAGGAGCTTGTTTTCTTGTCCCCCAGAAACAGGATACCTATGTTGAGTGCTTGCTTTGGACCAGGAACTGTGTTGGGCCTGGGAGGTGTGATAGCCTCAGTGGAAATGAGGCAGATGTGCTGTTATACCTGATAGAGCCTCCAAATCTCTGCTCACAGTGAGGTCCTCCTGCCTCTTGCACAATGCAAAGGTTACATAACTCACATTTGAGCAACCTAGACTTGTGCTTCAAGTCAAAGGTTTCACAACTTCATAGTTGACTTCCAGCCTCCTGTATTGCCCTAGGGTCTAATTGTCAGAGGCTAGAGAAGAAATCAGGTCAACTCTAAGAATTTGAGAAAACAATAATCACTTCGTGAGAACTCATTATTTGAAGCCGGGGCTCTTGGTGGAGTGGAGAGAGGTGGGGAGTCAAGAACAGCTTCACAGAGAGATTCTTGAGCTGGGTTTTAAAGGATAAATAGGGAATGTACAGGCAGGCAGAGGAGGAATAGTTTCCCCAAGCATAATGAAAGCATATGCAAAGATATAGGGGTATGAAACTATATGATGGATTCATGAAACTATAATAGTTCAGCGTGACTAAGCCCTAGTAAGTTCTCTTATATTGTTCTAGCACTGGGGAATTCCTGCAAGCCCATCTTTAAAACTCTGGAACTTCTGAGATGCTCTCTAAGAGTCTATTTGCATGCGTTTCCATGGCCTCTTAGAAGACACAGTGAGGAAAACCCTTCAGACTGACTCAGGTCTCCATGACTATCAGGATTAAAATGCTAGTCTGTGGAGATCATGAAGGTTCCCAAAGCTCTACAGTGGTTCCTCAGGTCAGCCTAGAACTCCTGTTGGATTGGAGGAGCCAAAAGATATTGGCCTGAGGTTACAATGTAGATATTGTAACTGAGGTTACAATGCAGGCTGATGACTGGTGAGGGCTATTTCTGAAACTGTGCTGTTTAAGTGCTCTCTCCTGGAGCTCTAAAATGGACAGGGATCAAGTCAGCTGAGAAAGGAGACTAGGTGAGAACCACAGTAGATTCAAAGCACTGCTGACATTGCTCTTGAGAATTTGGGAAAGGCCATACTCAGGCCTTCTCTCTGTGCCATTGCCTTTGTTGCTGTTATTCACAAGAAAGTCACAATCCTTGGGTCTGCTTCTAATTAGGTTGGAGACTTATTTACAAACCTTCCCATTGATTGGATGTCATCTGAAACCTATGAAATATGTGAACATCTCTGCTCTAATACTCAGCCCAGAACACTAGCCCCAAAGGCATCACATGGGGACTGTTGTCATAGCTGGTGTTTATTCATTAATAATAATGTAAATAATCAATAATAACTAACATGTGGATATTGCTTTGCCCTGTAACAAGCCCTTTTCACATATAAATTTCCTTTGTCACATATAGCATCAACCTTGGTTAGGAATTACTAAAAATACCTCTATTTTACAAATGAGGACATTTAGCCTCAATGAGATTACAGAAATTGCTCAATGTCATATAGACAGTAAGGGTCAAGGCTAAGATTTCAGGACCAGCTCTTTAATGGCTCCAAAGAGCTTTGTCTTTTCAACATGTTTTTACTATTAAAGTCTTTTGGGGCTCCATAAACTAATACCCTTCAGTCTTAGGCCTAGAGCTGCTGAATGCCCTGTCATTAGACTGTCCTCTTACTCAAGTTCAACTGCTCATCTTGGTGTGGGAGAAAAGCACAGTAGCATTGTATACTCAGTGGTCAGAGGCAACATGAATGAATGTTGGATATCCCTGAATACTCACAGCAACCTCCCTGAAATCCATCCATCTCTCAGTGGGACAATTGTGTTTTTCTGGTTCACCACTATATCCCCAACAGAGTGCCTGATACTTGGAAGACATTCAATATGTATTAATTGAACTGGCATGAGCACATTTATTCCTACTGATTAAACAAGGAACCTGAGACTCAGAAGAACAAGGCAGCACAATTGAGATGACAGAGCTGGTAAGAGATGGAGCAGGAGCTCCGACACAGGCTACCTGTGGCCACCCACCCCACTTTGCCTTTTGCCAGGAGCCAAAGTTGCTTGGCAGTCTTTCTAGCTACCAACTTTTTCTTCTTACTGAACTAAAGAAAGTCGATGAAATTGCCCAGCTTAGAAGTCAAATGTGTGTGTGTGTGTGTGTGTGTGTGTGTGCGCGCGCATGCTATTGTGCTTGCTTGTGTGTTTGGGATGGAGTGAGGAGGCTTTATAAAAGATACAGGAGTCCTGTCTAAACATCATTTGCTTTATAGTCAAGAGAGGACATTTCTGAGGCTTCATTAGTAGGAACATTTCTAGGAACCTGGTCATTTTGCCTGCTTCTGGATAATTCTGCACATCCTCTCATGCTCACTGGGATATATACCTTATAGTTAACTGAGACTACCTCTCTTATATTGCCAAGCCATGGCCTTTTGTTACAAACTAGATAGTCCTTAAATGCCAAGCAAAGTTAAGATCTTAGTGTCTTTAAGATCCAGTTTGCTGGGATTGCCAAGTGAAAAATACAGATTTTACCATGGTGATGGGTCTTTCATCCTTGGGGGTAAGAGTTGTGTGTGTGTGTTTGGTGGTGGGGGGGTACCTTCTCCATCTCAGAGGCAGCAGACATCTATGATTAACTATACAAAAGTGCCAGTTTGATGATAAAAGCTGTACTTAGCATCGACTCCTCTGCTATAGCAGGAGTCTGGGGGTGCAGCTTTTGAGGATTTTTTTTTAATGGAAGCTTTTGTTAACATCAGATATCTAATTAACTTAGGTTTTAAAACTACTGACATGCTGTGTCTTCAGAAAGACGGTTATCAAAATAGTTTTCATCTAACATAATTACCCTAAACCTACTATGGAAGAAAGAATAAAAATATTTCCTTTTTTACGAAAAGCCAATGTATTGAATAACATGGAAGCATTTTGTTGTGGGATCCCTGTCTATGCAGTTGAGGCTAGATCAACACACTAACCAGCATAATTATCATATCCAGAGTTTGTCTTGGGAAATGCCTTCCAGAATAAGGAAAACACAGTGTCTGTGCCCACAAGGATGACTTGGCTCCCCCCGAGGATGAAAGGCTCCAGCTGCTCTGCAGTTATAATCAAACTGGCTCTCCCCCAGCCTCCTCAGGCTCATCCATCACACAGTAATAACAGAGTTGCTTGGCTGCTCATCTCCAAAATGGTGTTTAGGACATCAAATGCTTCAACTACCACCTATGTGCATGATGACTCCAGAGTATGTCTTCAACTCAAGTCTTCCTCTTGCTCTCCCCTAGACTCTAAATCAAGCTGCCTATAGGATGTTTGGACTTCCCTCCACACTGTCCAAGGCAATATCTCCAAAACCATACATACTGAATTCCCCTCTTTCCCTCCCACTATAAATGAACTCCTTTGCTAAGATTCCCTGCCTTCCCCACCCCACTATCCTGACAGTCACTCACAACCTTTATTTTAAGGATCAATACGATTACTTTTAGTAGATTTTATATTTTAAAACTGACTTCAATTTACAGAGAAATTGAGAAAATAGTATAGAGAGTTCCTATATATCCCAGTCAATTTTCTTGTTGTTAACATCTTATATTGGTATGACACATTTGTTATAATTAATAAACCACTAATGGTTCATTATTATTAACTCCACACTTCATTCAGATGTCTTTAGGTTTTACTAATACCCATCATCTCTTCCAGGATCCCCATATGGGGTACCACATAACATTTAGTTATTGTGTCTCCTTAGACTCTCTTGGCTGTGACAATCTCTCAGGTTTTCCTTGTTTTTGATGACATTGATAATTTAGAGTAGCTCTGGTCAGGTATATTCTAGAATCTTCTTCTATTGACATTTACTGATGTTTTCTTATAACTAAACTAGGGCTATAGGTTATTAGGAAGAAGACTGTAGAAGTTAAGTGCTGACGTGATTTTTAAGGCATTGTTTGGACATTGGAGAGGGTTTGTCACTGTGTTCACTTAACAGATGAAAAGATAATACTAATTCTGATATTTCACTTATTAAACTGAATCATAAATTTCATTTTCCTTTTTCCTCCTAGGCTGGGAGTTCTTTGAGGGTAGAGACTGTGCCCGATCCATCTCTGTATCTATAGAATCTGACACTGGTCATAAAACCAAGTCAGTGCTTGATGTATATTTGAAGCTTTGGTTCATTTCCTCATCTGTGAAGTGGAATAATAGAACTTATTTCTAAGAATTTTGGATAATTAAATTAAAATATTAAACTACTTGGCACAGGACCTTGCATTCAAAATAGTAAGGACTCAACTATATTAGCTGCTACCATTTTTGTTACCATTATTCAGACATATCTGTTATGCAGGATATCCTGGAGACCCACTTCACTATGATCCTCTCTATATCTAAATTTAGTGATTACAGGGAAACAAGGGGGATCGAGCTCAGCTTTACACTTTACAGAGTTCTCTTCTGTAAATGCATGTTGCATTTAGTTCACTTTGACAATACTACTTGGACAAGACTCTTCACAATGGTCCAAAAGAAACATAAGGCATGGCTCCTACTCTCGAGACCTTACAAATTGACTGTCAGATAATAATACAGGGCAGCATTTGATGAGGAGCCAAGCAGAGGCAATGTGGGTGTGGGAAGTTGCAAGAAGGGGCTGTGTCTGTGTGGGCTGTATTGTTGCTAAGGTTTGAGATGTAGGCATTGAATGATGGGTCAGATTTGGATGGTTAGAAAGAGAATTTGAAAGATTATAAGCAAGGATATGGAAAAATGAGTATACAAACTTCAGTGCCTGAGAAGAGTCCAACCCGCCTGGTCCAGGGATTTATGCAGATAAGAGTAAGAGGTGGCATTGGACAGGACATCAGAAAGAGCAAGATAACAGGATGAGGGTGACTTGAAAGCTGGCCTGAAGAGTCATGGAGAGCCTCTGATGTGCTTGAGCAAGGGAGTAACTGAATAAAGATGGAATTTTCAGGAGATAGTCATGCTTGCAGGGGGCATGACTAACTGGAAAGGGTTAAGACTAGTGGTGGAAAGATTAGCATGCTAGTTTATTCATTCTTTTATCTATTTATTGGTCATATATACACTTAGAAAATATTTATGGAGCTCTTTTAACACTCTGGGCATATGGAGACATAAAAGCCTTGGTCCCTACTCTCAGAGAGCTCAAGGACTAGAGGGAGAAAGATTAAAGAAATTTCTGCTATAATCCAGGCAAGATCATAGTGAAACCAAAGAGAAAAGAATAAAATAACCTATGGGAGATAGAAGAAGAATAGATAGACATAGTATGTATCTACTATAAAAATAAATGAAAGAATTCATGGTTCAAGAAATAGGAGAAGAACCCAATAGGAGAGAGGGCTAAGAAGCAGATAACCAATAACATCAAAAAACTACTGGAATGAGATAGAAAACCTGCCCAGGGACAATGACACCTAACAACAACAACGATAAACAACAACAGCAACAACAACAATAATAACACTTTTAAACAATTACTGTGTCCCAGACCCAGACATCATTCTAAGGCAGTTCATGTGTTTTCTCATTTTTCTTTGTACCTACCATAGCATAAGATGCCCAATTCCCCATTTTCAGTTGGTGTGCTACAAAAGGCAACTGGTGCACCACAGGAGTTTTTAAAATATGCAAAACTTAACTATTTAGTCAGGGGCATTGACCTCTTTTTATAAGATTGTAAAATTAAAAAATAACATCAATACAACAATAGCCATCTCATGGGAATGAATCAAAATTATACTTATTTTTCATCAGATCAGCAAAAAAATATAATACACTTTTTGGCATGCTGAAGAATTTTAGTAGTTAGTTGATGTGTGCCATAAGATGAAAAAGGCCAAAAATCACTGTTCTGGGCCAAACTGGAGCACTGTTAGATCTATGGGTGTTTGGATAATATAGCTGGGGCCGGAATGTTAAATATGGAGGTTGTAGGTTGGCAGAATAGTCTTTTCTTTCCTCAGGTTAAAATCATTGGTCTGGGTTAAATCATTGGCCAGTTCTAGCCAGTAAAATCCTGTTTGATAAGATGCCTTTCCTTTGTCATGACTAAGAATGCATTTCTCACTCATGTGGGGTTGGGTGTAACCCAGAATGTTCTTCAGTCCAAACTCTCTGACAAAATCAGTTCTTCCTGTTACATACTCTCGCAGTTCCCTGTACTTACTATAGTTTGCATTTATAGATCCCATGGTGATTTCCCATCTCACGCACTAGAGTGGGACCTACATCAAGGTGTAGACCATTCTGTTCTCTCCACCACCACCTTATTCCTAGCACCTGACCACAGAACCTGGGATGTAGTGAAAAAATAGCAATGGCACTGCTACTGCTGCTGCTGACGTGCATGGCTAATGGTACGGAGTGCCTAGCATGTGCTAGTTCTCCTAAGTTTTACTTGACTTTGTTCTCTTAAACATTGAAACCCTGATGCATTGGGAGAAGTTCCATGATGAAGGAATGTACCTCATTTCTCTGAGCCTCATGTTCCTTATTGAGAAAATGAAGAAAGTAATATGTGAGTAAATCCCAACCAGATCTGAAGTACTTTATATTTACTCTAATTATTTACAAATGAAGGACTAGAATGTTTTCAAAACTGTCTGTGGGTTTTTAAAATATGTGTGTGTGGGTGTGCATATACCCTTTATCTTATTCTAAAGCAGCAGTTCTCGGCCTTTTTTTAAAAAAGTATTGCCAGCCCCACCCTGCCACAAAAAGAGAAACATATATTCAGTGTATATTACCCCTAATGGGAGAAATTAATAAGATTCCTTTGGTTAGTATTGAAATAGGGCTAAAAAATGTTGTAATATCTACTTTTTATCACATCCAAAAAGCAATTTTTATCCCTTTGGTAGTAACCTCACTGCTCCTGCCTTTGAGAAAATGTTCTGAATGGAAACAAGGAAGTGAGAGAGAGAGGAATGGAGGAAGGGAAGGAGAGAGGGAGGAAGACTGAGTTGAGGGAGATGCCAAGATCTCATGATGGGAGATGGGGCTTGAAAAGCAGACGAAGCCAAGTTGAAACAAAGCTAATATCCAGTCTTCCAGGTGCTTAGTAGAAAAAATATATAATTTCATTAAAATCAGCAGGGGATACTGAGAGCAAATCACCTTCAGTCATTCCTCATTTAAACTCCCAGATGTTGTCCTGAGTTG
>PVKM010002751.1:0-62342 GCA_004027735.1 Carollia perspicillata
AACTTCTCAAAGTCTGCTTTCTAAATAATAAAGTAATTTCTATATGTAGAAGGGTTGATTACTTTTAAAAATTAATTTATACAGTGTGATTATTACATTACCATTGTTTTGGAAAAAAGTTTGTAATTAATCTGAAATGCTTTTATTTTTTTTTAACATTTTATTTATTTATTTTTGTAAGGGAAGGGAAGGAGAGAGGGAGAAAAATATCAATGTATGGTTGCCTCTCATATGTCCCTTCTGGGAACTGGCCTGCAACTGAGGTATGTGCCCTGACTGCGAATCGAACTGAGGTTGTTTGGTTCGTAGGCCCACACTCAGTCCACTGAGCTACACCAGCCAGGGCCTTAAATGCTTTTAAACTTCATGAATTTCAAGTCTTTATTTTAGAAAATTTTAGAAATCAAAGCACCTAGGTATGACTTCCTTTCACATAAACATGTGATTTGAAATAATTTGGAGTTGATTATATATTCCCAAATTTACAATTGATAAGCTTGGGCATCTTTATTATAATATTTTAGAAAGATAAACTGAGAATTTAAAAATGTAATAACGATATTAGACGTTTAAACTCACGAAATTTAGCTTCAGTGCACCTTCTATACCATACGACCTTTCTTAAAGGGCGTAATATCCAAAATTAATTTACTGATTTTTTAATTTATTATTTATTTATTAGTATTGCATTTTCCCATCACTCACACACTTATGCTTCCTGACTCAATAGGACACTCGGGGTTCTGCCTGACGGGACACACGCTGCCCTGGAGGAGACTGTGCACAACCTGCACTGAGGCCACACGGTCTCACCAATTTCCCTCCAATGGCTTTGTCGTCATTTGGCTCCGACTGCTTCATCTGACTAGCTACTCTAAAGCTGTACCTAACACAATGATTTTAGAGGTGGCAGGGTTGTACATGAATCTTCTTAACAGCTTTATTTCATCAAAAACTGGAAACTGCACATGTCCATCCACGGATGAATAAACAAATTGTGGCCTATCCCACAATGGCATACTACTCAGGAAAATAAAATAAAATAAACTATTGATACAAAACTTAAAATGATTATGCTGAATGAAAAAAAACAAGCAAAACTACATATTATATGTTACAATTTACATGACACTACAAAATGCAAAAGAATGTATTACTTGCAGAAACCCAGAGCAGTGATTAAGTGAGGAGCTACAAGGGGCAGGAGAAAGCTTTGGGAGTAATGACTTTGTTCATTATCTTTATTTAGTGATGGTTTCATGGGTGTACACTGTAGGAGACCGGTTTGTTTTAGTCTGGCAAACGTGACTCAGCTCTGTGTGGAAAACCTACAGAAGTGAAGCGGTGGGCAGGAGTCAGACCTTCGAACCGAGTTTTCCCGTGGGAATCAGGCCTAGAAATTGCATACAGCCTTGCTCTTGCTAAATGCTTATGGCTAAAGGCATATGGCTTGCTCTTGCTAAAACTCCCTCACCCTGATCTAAAACAATAAATGTGTATTGCCTATCTTCAAGATAATTTCCAAAGCCTGTGTGAATTTGCCCAAGGACAGAGCTCATCAACTCGTTGCCATTCCTCTCTGCATGTTATTTTCATTTTCTTGATTGTACGTAAAATGTAGACGATAATATTCTATGTAATAGCTAATAAATCCTTCTTTGATGTAAGACCTGAGATAAACAATAAAGGCTTGTCTGGCAAGGGTCAGGGCACTCTCCCCTTGAGAGAGTAACCGTGCCATTCCCTTTTTCTCCAAGGATTTCCGTCACCTGTGCATTTATTCTAGTCTTCAGTCGCAACAGGCAGACTCTGCTGGCCAGAGTCCACCACAGTACACAAGTGTCAAACTTATCAAAGTGTAAAACACAAATACGTGTAGCTCACTGTATGTCAAGTACACCTAACTAAGGCTATTAAAAAAAAAACCATGGTAAAATACAATGATACAAAATTAGCCCCAAATATATTCATATTATTAACAGTTAAGCTTATATATAAGATTCACCCTTTTGGTAGAAAATTTAAGGCAGATTTTTTTTTACTTTATTTTTATTGTTGACAGCATCACAAATGTCCAAATTTTAATTTTTGCTGTCATTTTTAACATATACTTCACCTATGTTCAAGGTTTTAAATATATTACTAAATCTAACTCCTAAATACAAACCAAAGGCCACATACTACATGTGAATTTCATTTTAACATTAGACATTTTCTTATCGCATTGAGGTACATAATTCAAATTACTTTAATTGGTGCTGCTGTGTAAGGATTTCAATACTATCCCATTCCATTCAGGGAGTTATAACAGGCTGTTAGGAAGCAACTTAGTATTACCCTTAATTTACCATTTGCCACAGGCTTATATTTTGTTCCCCAATGTATTCATTTTTATTCTGTGAATAAACCCTCAGTTTTTCTCAGTCCCAGTAACTAGTGTCCTATTTTTGTGCTTCATAATAAAAGTACATGTCATTACCTCACATAGTTACCTTTTGTGCATGTGTGTGTGTTGAGAACATTTAAGATCTACTCTAAATAAATTTCAAGGATGCTACACAGCATTGTTAAATAGACTCACCCTGCGGTACGTTACATCCTCAGAACTTACTCAACTTGTATCTAAAAGTCGATATCCTTTGGCCAACCTCTCCCTATTCCCCTGACCCCTGCAACCACCATTCCACTCTCTGTTTTCATGAGTTTAACTTTTTTAGCTTTCATGTATAAGTGAGACCATATAATATTTGTCTTTCTCTGTCTGACTTACTTTATTTAGCATAACTCCCTCAATGATCATCCATGTTGTTGAAAATGACGGCATTTCCTTCCTTTCTACAGCTGAATAAAATACCACACTTTCTTTATTCTTTAATCTGTTGGTGGACACTTTGGCGATGTCAATCTGTTGGCTATTGTTGAACAGTGCTGCAATAAACATGGGAGTGCAGATATCTCTTCAAAATACTGAGTTTATTTCCTTCAGAAGTGGGACTCCTTGATCATTCACTAACCAGCCTTCAAGTTTACTGCCTCTTGGTGGCTCTGGAGTCCCACATTTGTTGTGTCCTCAGTAGGGAGGGTCAATGCCTAGGTTTCAGAAGACCCATCAGTGGTTCTTCTGCGGGGCTTGTTGGTCTCAGGGTCTGGTCTGCTACACTGCTGACTCAGCCTCAATTTTGGCAATACAATGAATATGAATAATATAATTTTTATTGGCAAAGCAGAATTTTCTGATGATATTCTACACCACTGTGTGCGAAACGCAACATGTCTTCTGCCAGGTATTGACTCAATGCAAGAATAAATAACATGAAAATATCTCTCCTCTGGGTATTGATTCATTACCATATTTTCAGGGTATCCCAGAGAGTTCCAGTGAGCATTAAATTGAAAAATATTAAAAGCAGTGATGTTCTCTTTTTTCTTTTTTTTTAATTGTATATTTTCCATTACCATTTCTGCCCCTTATATTCCCCTCCCTCTGCTATCACCACACGGTTGCCCACGTCCGTGAGTCCTTTTTCCTTTTTGCTTAATCTCTCCATACCCTCCCCTCCCGACAGAGCTGTCAACCTTCTCCCCACCTATGAGTCTGTCTCTCTTTTTGCTTGTTAGTTCAGTTTGTTCATTAGGTTTCACATATGAGTGAAATCACATGGTATTTCTGTTTCTCTGACTGGTTTATTTCACTCAGCGTAATGTTCTCCAGGTCCGTTTTTGCTATCTCAATGGGCAACATTTTCTTCTTTTCTACACCCAGGTAGCATTCCATTGTGTAAATGTCCTGTGGTTGTTTTATCCATGGATGGAGACTTGGGCTGCTTCCATATCTTGGCAATTGTAAATCGTGCTGCAAAGAATATAGGATGGCTTATGTTCTTTCAAATTAGTGTTTCAACTTTCTTCAGATATATTCCCAGAAGTGGGATTGCTGGGTCAAAGGCAGACCGTTTTTATGTAATTTCTTGAAGTATATCCATATTGCTTTCCACAGTGGCTGCATTTCCACCCACAGTAGAAAAGGGTTCCCATTTCTCCACATCCTCACCAGAACTTGTTTGTGGATTTATTGATGATGGCCATTCTGACAGGTGTGAGATGGTGTCTCATTGTGGTTTTAATATGCATTTCTCTGATGAGTAGTGACATGGAGCCTCTTTACATATGTCTATTGGCCATCTGTATGTCCTCTGTGGAGAAATGTCTATGGGGTCCTTTGCCCATTTTTAATCGGATTTTTTGTTTTTTGATGTTGAATTGTGTGAGTTCTTTATAAATAGTGGATATTAACCCCTCATTAGATGTATTAGTGAATATGTTCTTCCATTCCATGATTTGTCTTTTATGTTGTCATTGATTTACTTTGCTGTGCGAGAACTTTTTAGTTTGATGTAGTCACCTTTGTTTATTTTTCCTTGTGTTTCCTTGCCTGAGGTGATATATGAGATAAAAATACTGCTACAAGCAATGTCTGAGATATTGCTACTATGTTATCTAATGCAATCCTTATGGCTTCAGGTCTAACTTTTAAGTCTTTTTTATATTCCAATAAAACTTTATTTAAGGAGACTAAAATTTGAATTTCATATACTTTTCACAAGTCAGAAAATATGAATATTAATCTTTTTATTCCCCCCCTAACCATTTAAACACGTATAAATCATTCTTACTTCATGAACCACACAGAACAGGGAGCTAACAAATTTGCTCACCCCTGGTTTATATGATTGCCTTAGTCTCTTAGTGGAGCCTGAGCCATCCATCTTATTACTCCATAATGCAGACAACAATAAAAAGTGTGGAAAAAGAAAGAAAAAAGAGGTGGACTTGCATTCAGACTTGAAAGGCGGGCGAGCAGTAGGAAGGAAAGCAGCACGCATGAGGAAGGCCGACATCTATTGAAAATTATGCGCAGTGTGGTGCAGGTATGGAGAAAGATGAGGCCAGAACAAGTAGGTGGCACATATGGGTCTCTCTCATGCTAAAAATCTGGGATATTATACTAAAGGCAGTGGAGCCACTAAAGAGTTTTTAATTGGGAACAACATGAACAGTCTTGTAAGAGCCTAACTTACAAGTCTTGAATACATTTTGAATTTATTCTTGTGTGTGGTATAAGAAGGTGGTATAGTTTCATTTTTCTGCACATCTGTCACATTTTCCCAACAGCATTTATTGAATAAACTATCTTTAGCCAATCGTATGTTCTTGCTTCCTCTGTAGAATATCAACTATAAAAGTGTGGGCTTATTTCTGGGCCCCCTATTCTGTTCCATTGATCTGTGTGGCTGTTTGTTTGCTTATTTGTTTTTTTTCTAAGATTTTATTTATTTTATTTTTAGACAGAGGGGAAGGGAGGGAGAAGGAGAGAGAAACAACATGTGGTTGTCTCTTGTGCGCCCCCTACTGGGGACCTGGTCCTCAACCCAAGTATGTACCTTAACTGGGAATTGAACTCTTTGGTTCACAGACTGGTGCTCAATCCACTGAGCCACACCAACCAGGGCTGTGTGTCTGTTTTCATGCTAGTACTATGCTGTTTTGACTACTATGGCCTTTTGTATGGGTTGATATTAGGTAGCATGGTTACTCCAACTTCATTCTTCTTTCTCAGTATCACAATTGCTACACGAGGCTTTTGGTGGTTCCACATATATCTTTGAAATATTCGTTCTGTATTTGTGAAATACATCATTGGAATCTTAATAGGAATTGTGTTGAATCTACAGATTGCTTTAGGTAGTATGGACATTGTAACGATGTTAATTCTTCCTGTCTGTGAACACGGTATGTACTTCTGCTTATCTGTATCTTCTTAACTTTCTTTCTTCAGTGTCTTATAATTCTCTCTCTTTTTTTTCCTTTTTGTTACTGATATCATATATTCCACATAGCAGAATGGAAAATGGACTGCCTCCTTTGAGCAATACTCCTGACTTGCAAAAATTATAGGAAAATTGTACTGAACTAAAACTTTGACTTAGTAAGTATTCAGATCCCAAGCTTGATGGTCTCTCAAAATGCTCCATTCCCTTCATTCACTCTTTCAGTTTCTCAAGGTCTTCCAGTCTTTGATCAGCCACCATGCATGGTCATCACTCTCAGTGAAGCTAATATGCCATTTGACTTTCTGGTTCACTGACTGGCCAAGTGCAGTTCAAGGTTGCTCTTAGAATACTGACAAGCTATGGAATTTCTTGTCTCAGAGCTGTCAAGTCATTGCTTTGCTTTGGATGCCAATCCAAACCTCCGTTCTCTGAATTTGAACTCTGTAATACCTAGATGGTGACATTTCAGAAAACACCACTAATCTAACACTGGGAAATAAATCTCAAACAACTGACCCAGAAATGAGCACCAAGCATACAGTTTTTAGAATCAAACCAAAACTCTGGAAATTTAGGCTAAGGTCTTATTGATCTGACATAGAATTTAAGTACCGGAAGAGTTTCTCTGTCTGTGCCTAAGTTGGTGGCACTGAATTCTGCCTGCATATAAGAATTACACAGACAAGTATCTTTAAAAGACTGATAGCTGGGTTCTGCCCTGACAAACTGAAATTGAGTCATTAGGAATGATACATCATGTTTGTAGTTTTTAAAATCTCTTTATTCTTTCTGGACTGAGAATGATGTCTATATAGTGACACCCACCTGCTAACATACCGAGGTATAAAGAAATAAAAAATGAAAGAATACTCAAATGTCACTATTCAAGCATGAATACATTGTTTCTTCAGTAATGCTTCCTTTCTAAATTCCCACCCACTCTTCCACATGGTAAGGTAGGTTAGACACCTAAGGAACGTCCTTCTTTACTAGAGTAGCTAGCAACCTTTTCTTTTGCCCTGATTTCATTTCTTGCCTCTCTTCATTATCCAAAGCCAAAGAAAGTACCTTGGTTCTCAGGTCATCCTTATTCCCAAACCTTATTAGTAAAATTGCAAATCTATAAAAAGAAGAAAATGAGACAGATTTAGAGCGAGAGAGAGAGAAAGAGAGAGTGCAAACAGGAGAGAGAGAATCAAATAGAGACAGGAGGACATACACATACCTAGTTTCTTTTTATCAAAAGCCTGGTCATCTATCACACATTCTTCATCTCTTACAAATCAACTCACTTTACGAGATTTGATTGAAATGTGAGTAGGTGGCCAAAAAGTATTACCCAAATGTGAATGCATTAACCTTTTCCTAACAATTTAATTTTTAACTGATATTTATAGGGTCAAATGGTATTTCACAATCCACAAGATTTAACTCATCAATCTCTATGTGGTGTATCCCAGGTCTATAATAGCAAACATACTTAAAATGAAGTTTCAAAGTTCTTTTGTTCTCTTACTGTTGCTATATGACTTACTCTTTATTGGGAACATGAAAGCCATTCAATATGAAGTTTATTTTTTTTTACTTCTTGCTTCTACCCTTGACTGTTCATTTAGTCTCTTTTTAACATTTTGTTTTCTTTCTCCCAATGCTTGATTCTAGTTCTTCCCTCATTTGCTACAAACCAGACAATCTCTTCTTTCAATTTTCAATTTTTCCTCAATTGCTTTAAGTTTTAACTATGAAGGCACTGAAGTCCTCTGACTTAACTTGAATTTATTAGAGCAACATAACTTACTAACTTACTAACACTAGGATGGTGGGAATGCTTACTATATACTTAGCACTGTTTAAAATATTTCTGACAAATTAAGTCATTGTGGTCAAGCTTCCTTGCACACAGGCATCATTTTTAAATATATTTTATTGATTATGCTATTATAGTTGTCCCATTTCCCCCCTTCATTCCCCTCCACCCTGAACACCCCCTCCTACCCACATTTCCCCTTTAGTTCATGTCCATGTGTCC
Source organism: Carollia perspicillata (assembly GCA_004027735.1). Lineage (NCBI taxonomy): Eukaryota > Metazoa > Chordata > Mammalia > Chiroptera > Phyllostomidae > Carollia > Carollia perspicillata. The sequence continues at coordinate 7,861 of PVKM010002751.1, forward strand.
TAAGTTCTTTGGCTTCTACATTTCTCATACTATCCTTGCCCTCCCCCTGTCTATTTTCTACCTACCATCTATGCTACTTATTCACTGTACCCCTCTCTCCTCCTCCCACTCCCCTGTTGCTAACTCTCCATGTGATCTCCATTTCTGTGGTTCTGTTCCTGTTCTAGCTGTCTTCTTAGTTTGCTTTTGTTTTAGTTGTGGTTGTTAATAAGTGTGAGTTTGCTGTCTTTTTACTGTTCATATTTTGTATCTTCTTTTTCTTAGATAAGCCCCTTTAACATTTCATAAAATAAGGGCTTGGTGATGATGAACTCCTTTAACTTGACCTTATCTGAGAAAATTTATTTTCTCTTCCATTCTAAACGAAAGCTTTGCTGGATAGAGTAATCTTGGGTGTAGGTTCTTGTATTTCATGACTTGGAATACTTCTTTCCAGCCCCTTCTTGTCTGTAAGGTGTTTTTTGAGAAATCAGCTAACAGTCTGATGAGAACTCCTTTGTAGGTGACTGTCCCCTTATCTCTTGCTGCTTCTAGAATTCTCTCCTTCATTGTAATCTTGGCTAATGTAATTATGATGTGCCTTGGTGTGTTCCCCCTTGGGTCTACCTTCTTTGGGACTCTCTGAGCTTCCTGGACTTCCTGGAAGTCTATTTCCTTTGCCAGATTGGGGAAGTTCTCCTTCATTATTTGTTCAAATAACTTTTCCACTTGTTGAACTTCCTCTTCCCCTTCTGGTACCCCTATAATTTGGATGTTGGAACGTTTAAAGATGTCCTGGAGGTTCCTAAGCCTCTCCTCATGTTTTTGAATTCTTGTTTCTTCATTCTTTCCTGTTTGGTTGTTTCTTTCTTCCTTCTGGTCCACTCCATTGATTTGAGTCCCAGTTTTCTTCCCATCACTGTTGGTTCCCTATGCATTTTCCTTCATTTCACTTAGCATCGCCTTCATTTGTTCATCTAATTTGCGACCAAAATCAACCAATTCTGTGAGCATCCTGATCACCAGTGCTTTGAACTGTGCATCTGATAGTTTGGCTATCCCTTGGTCACTTAGATGTGTTGGCTCTGGAGCACTGATCTGTTCTTCCATTTGAGCCATTTTTGTGGTCTGGTCACATCTGTTACATATGAGGGGTGGAGCCTTAGGTGTTCACCAGGGCGGGCAATCCCCCCCTCCCTGGGTTGTGATGCTGTATGTCAGGGTGGGGTCAGGGAGGGAACAATGGCATTTGCTCCTCTCTCTTGTATTTCAGTCCCTTCTGCTACTTCCCACAAGCAAACTGGGCCCTTCTGGTGCTGGTTCCCAGGTGGGTGGGCTCGTATACATTCTAGGACGCTGTGTGTCTCTCCAACGAACTCTCCCGTGAGGGTGGGAGTCTCACCCAGCACCTCAACCCCCACAAGTATTTTCAATTGGTGCTTTTAGGCTTTATTTCCTGGCACTGGGGCCCTGGGTTGCACAGTCTGTCTCACTGCCTGTTTTTGTCTGGTTTATCTGTGCGCAAATGTGTGACCTCAGTCAGCCAGCCACCTTGTGCACCTAACTGGGTCTGCTCATTTCCTCCCTTCACCCAGCATCTTCCAACCACTGCCTGCGTGCCCAGGTCACCAGCCACCACTTTTTCCTACTGAGACCCCTGTCCACAGGCTGCGGACTCCGCCCCTGTTACCAGTCTGGTTGAATGGTTGTCAGACTTCCATACAGTTCAATTTTCTGTCAGTTCTGGTTGTGTTTTGTTTCTAAATTTTTGTTGTCCTTAATTTTTGTTGTCTTAATTTTGATTGTGTGAGGAGGCACAGTATGTCTACCTACGCCTCCATCTTGGCCGGAAGTCACACAGGCACCATTAACTCCATGTTATAGATAAGAAAACTGAGGGTCAGAAGAGTGAATAGATTGCCCATATTTCCACAGTTAACAAGCAGAAGATTTGTAATGAGCACAGACCATCTGCCCAGAAGGGGAGTGCACTGCCACTGCTCATGTCCCTGTTGTCCCCAGGCCTCACTTCTGCAGTCTCTCTGTGGGATTACAGTGGTTCATCGTGGGTGCAGTAACATCGGTATTGATTCTTCCCTTAAAAATATTCACTCACACATAGTATCCTGGGTGAATGCCTGATATATTAACACACGTAGGTGGCTTATCATTATGTAAAAAGTATTAAGAAAGTCACTAATTTTATTTATCTTAATATAGCTTCTATGATGTCCAATACACCTTCCATTCCAGCTGAATGACAACCATCGAAGTGACCATCCATTAAAAACAGCAGATATGAGTGAGATTAAGCATACCTCTGAGACATTTCATGATCACCCATAGTTATATAAGCTACAATAAGAAAAGAGGTTTTGAGTCTTTCAGGTCATTCCACTGACTCTAATATTCATCCAATGTTATTTAATATAACCAAACTAAATACCTTTAGTGAAGTCTCATTAAATAAATTGTTCTTCTGTATAATGATACATGTCTAATTGCTGTTACCTCTAGAAAATATTTTCTGTGTTCTAAGTACATCCATCAAATAGATATCAAGAACTTCCACCTTAGGTTCAAATTAGTGTTAAAAGGGGGAGCTAAAAATTAGTTTGCCTTGTTGAAGTGAAAATGAGATAGTAATTAATAAGTTACCTCCTTGTTTTTTCAGTCTTTTCAGGACTGGAAACTTCCACTGCCAAGAGTGCTGGTCGATGACTCTCAGACAAGTCCCTCCCTGAGGATTATTTACTAAATACTAGACATGGTCCTACAAAGGCTGGCTCCTTTGCCTCAGTCAGGGACAATTCTAAGTGTTATCTTAGCACCAGAGTTCCTCATCAGATTGGGTGAGACCTTTATTACAATTGATTTCCAGCTCAAGTTTTCCCTCAGTCCACTCAGCTTCCCAAAGATGATGATCTGAGAGCAAGCCCTAATCAATTTTCTGAATGTAAACCTTTTACTCAGAGCCTGTTACCCAGGGAACCAGATCACCACCTGCCTGGAGTGGAAACCTCATCAGCTGGACTAATGCACCTCACTCTCTTCCAGTTTGGGGATTGAATATTATAGCTTTACTTGTACTTCCAGTTTTTAATAAGTCAAAATTGAATTTAAACTATATAGAGCCACTAATACAGAAAAATCATTTCAGTAGAAACTTAATGTAGAAACTTGGTTTATCTTACTTCTATTCCTATTCAAGTGGAAGCCCTAAAATCAGTTTAGCTGGTCTATTTTAATGAGCTCTGAATTGGTCTTTCTGCCTCAATTATTTTCACTCACCAATCAACCTAATATGGTACTGAGATAGTGATATTTTTTAATACACACCACAAGTCTAGTCATCTCAAAATCTTGCAGTGGTCCCAAATTCTTTCAGGAATATAAAAATAAAAACTATTATTTAACAGTCTAGCCTCAGTCTAACTTTTCTAACCTCATGTACATTTTGCCTATTTTTTTTTGTTTGTTTGTTTTGTACCAATGATCTTCCTTGGCTCCATGTGTAATTATGTACTTTTTGTCTCTTTATGATGTTTTTTTCCTCCATCCCCAGAGGTGTAACCAATTGGTTAGGATACAGATCAAATGGCACTGATTATTACTTTTTTTTTTTTTTTTGCAGGCTTACTGTAATTCCCTGGCCAGAGGGAACTTTTGCTCTGTTACCATTTCAAGTACCATATTTATATTTTCACCTCTCCTATCAGCCATAACATTCTGCCTCACATCAAGACAATAAGGGTAATGACCACTGATCTTTGTACTTGTATCTTCCACAGTACCTTCTTATAAAAGGTATTCAAACACATCCTAAATAAATGGTAGAAAATGAGAAGACAGAAGACAATAGGGCTTACCTGACACAAAACTTTTTTTCTATCAATGAAGCTCCCTTGAAAAATTTAGAATTGTTTCATTAAGTCAACACTGACTGTTTAACAAAAAACTGCTTTTCACTTGCTGACTAAACTTTATATACTAAGTGTAATCCATTAATGATACATTTTTCTTCAGTATGCTGAATTAATCATCTATGAGAGAATAGTCCTAGCAATTTCTACTGCCATTACTTTATACCATCAACCGAGATGCAGGTTTGAGGTATCATTTTGCTGATAATAAAACATATCATCTACTGAGCCAGATTATAAAGCATCTAATTGCTTGACTGAGTACTGTGAAAAATTCAAGGCAATTTGTATTTATCAATTTGTGTATTCCGTTCTTCTAAAAAAATAAAAGACGTTTTCTCAGTTGCTGTTTCTGTAAACCCACAGAAACAAGGAGAAAAAGGTGAACTTCCGCATTCTTTATTTTAGCTGTCAGTTTTTGTCATTTCAAATTATTATTATTATCTGCTAAGGAAATCTATGAATGCTCTCCTTACATCAGCTTGGATTATTTATCCATGATGAGGTAGCAGGTAGAATGTAGAATGTCTAAATTTCAAAAGACTAACAATAAATAAATATTATCCTACAGATCCCTTATAGTTTGCATTTCATTTATAGACAAGAATAATTTTTGTGACCTAAGCATGATCCTAAAAATTTTGCATGATTACCTTACTAAAGTTTTACAATCACCTTATCAAATAAGTATATGAGAAAGGACTCCCTCCAAGCCGGAATTATCTTCTGGAGGGCGGGCCACTTGCAGTACAGGTTCCTCAAGCTAGGTGTGTGCCCTGGCAGCCCACTTTTATCAGTGGGCTAGTTGGCATCGTTGTGAGAGACTGCATTTGGCTTTAGTGTTCTTTTAAGACTCTTTCAACATGTCTGCCCATTTCATGATGGGTGATTTATAAGTGCACCTGCCCACACGGTGCTGAGCCTTCAGCAATTGTCGGTCACAAATGGCAGGACTCCTGTGCTCCACCCTCCTTATTCATCCAATTTCACCCAGAGTGACTTTTTTTCATTCTATCTATCTATCTATCTATCTATCTATCTATCTATCTATCTATCATCTATCTATCTATCTATCATCTATCTATCTTTCTATCTATCTTTAGAGGGGAACGGAAGGAGAAAAGGAGAGAAATATCAATGTATGGTTGCCTCTCGTGCATCCCTTGCTGGGAACCTGCTGGGAACTGGCCTGCAACCCAGGCATGTGCCCTGACTGGGAATCGAACCGCGATCCTGTGGTTCGCAGGCCCACGCTCAATTCACTGAGCTACACAAGCCAGGGCCCAGAGTGACTTTTTTTGTTTCCCCAGATGAAAAAAGTCCTCAAAAAGAAACATTTTGGTGAAGTGGAAGAGGTGAAACAAGAAAATGGCAGGAGCACTGCAAGGCATCGAAGTCGAGTTCGTAAACTGTTCTGAGCAGTGGAAAAAACGTCTCGACAGATGTACTGCATCAAGTGGAGAGTACTTTGAAGGAGAGTTAAGTTTAAACATGTTGAAAAAAGGCACAATTCTTTATAAATAAATTCCTTTTGCCCCCCCCTCCATAAAAGCCCAGGTTAATACCACTAGCATGGAGCACAGATCAGCTTTATGCTCAGTAAATTTATTCCAAGGCACACATACTCAACCTTTATGCAGTGCTGTTTGGGAGAGCTAAAATATTTAAGGAAAATGTGATTGGTATCCATGGTTTACATAAGAATTATGGATGATTTAAACAACCATTGTGCTATAATTGAATCATACTATTACTCTGATGGGTCTTTAAATATATGAACATTATGTGAAGGAGCGTATTTGTTTACCTCATTAATAATAAGTTGTTTGACACTTAAAAGTAGACTTTATTCACTTTACATTATATAATGAAAGCAATAATACATTTTTTAACAATAAAAGGTTTTGAGTAGGAAGCAAATCATTGTCAATGTTCCATCTTGCTCATTTACATCATTAACGCTGGGAAGGAAACATCTGTGCACTCTTTTAAAAGACTGGAATGCACAGGAGGGAGAGGGTTAATTAAATGCTTACACTCTCCATGTTCAGAGTGGTGCTACAGGGCACCTTACTGTATATTGCATTGGCTTATATGTGGTGTCCAGAACAAAAGTTAAACCGAGGCCGCAGTGAGGTGAGGTGTAAAGGTCAACCGCCATGGCCCTCCAGTCCTGCACTCCAGAAAGGCCTCCCCTGCAGGCGGCATGTACAGCTCTCCAGTCCTGCACTCCAGAAAGGCCTCCCCTGCAGGCGGCATGTACAGCTCTCCAGTCCTGCACTCCAGAAAGGCCTCCCCTGCAGGCGGCATGTACAGCTCTCCAGTCCTGCACTCCAGAAAGGCCTCCCCTGCAGGCGGCATGTAGAGCTCTCGGGGTTTTCATCCAGCTCATCTCTCACTTGGACTATTTTAATAGTCTCCTAATCCTTCTTCTCAATTTCACCCTTTCCCTACAGTCAATTCTAAAATGTAACTCAAGTCATATAATTCTGTCCTTTGCTCAAAATCCTCTATTGTCACTTTTGCTTGCATTTTACAAGAGTAATTAATCTTGGACTAAACTTTCTACTAAAAACAAAGCATTCCCAAGAAAAAGTAAATGTTTTGCGGTAAATCCTCCACGTGCCACATTTTTTTTAACTTAAGGTCATGTGCTACTTTTACTCAGGAGGCATGAAAGCCAATCAGAAAGCAACATCCAAAGCTGGGTGGGCCTCTTGGCTGAAGGGATACACACTGGAGTTCCCAGCACTCAAGGAAGTCAACAATAATGGATCGACATCTCAGACAATGGAAAGTGAATAAAAGTGTACCCAATATTCCCTGTGCAGTTTTCCATTTCTGATTCCAAAGCCATGAGTGCAGGTGGTAAAACACTTTTCTATGTGTTAAAGAAATAGATTCTGTTATTACAAAAAAAATACTCTCAGGTAGAATCTAGGCTTAGATGGCCTCCGCATGGAAGTGATTTCACTGTGTTGCCCTCTTCCATGGCCCCAAGTTGCTACCAAGAAGTAGCTCAACAGCTAGAGATACTATCCACAACTGTTACAATGATTGTGCTATAAGGACAATGGATTCCAGGCTATGAAACAGAGATCATTGCATTTTTTCCCAGCTCAGTGCATAATGACCTTGCTCCCAATTGATTGTCGCTGACATAAACAAGTATGTCCTTCATATAATGTTTATGCAGTTAAAGAAACATCCCATCAGTTGGATTTTTACAGTGGATAGGACAATCATTTGTTAATCCAAAAATGCATCTTGGGAAACTTATCTATGTCAGAGACAGATTTGAACATATTCTAAAAGAAGGGGACTAGAGATCAAAGTGGTGGTAATCCATACATTAATGTTTCTGAAATAGCAGCAGGCACTGGGAAGGAAAAAGACACATCTTCAGAGTTGGGAGAACAGAGGAGACAGATGAGAATACAGAGAAAATCAGGGATGGGGGAAAAGGAGGTGAAGGGCCACAAATTTTGAAATAAATAGGAAGTGAAGCTTTTTGCTAAAGTAGGAGTAGTTTATAAGGTGGAGATTGAGAAGCCTAGTAGAGATTTGGGACAGATACTAAAGTACACAAGAGGATACTAGTTATAGATAAATGAAAGGAATAATAAATAATGAGGAAATAGCAGTTGAGGCTAAATGAACACACCTGCTAAAACTAAAGAACAATGATGAACCAGGAAAATCAAGAGGAAAAACCTGGGAACACCAGTGCAATGTCAGCCTAAGACCGAGAGGTCAGAGGAGAGGAAATTTCAGTTTCTAGCCAGATCATTAGACATATGTATTTCCACAGCATGAAAGAAATAGAAGCATATATCTAGCTGGTCTTTGAAGGATTTTAGAATCCAGGTAAGGACATAGGATTTACACACATTGCATTAAAAGAAGAGTTCAAGTAAAAATATGTGAATAAGTGTTCGTGTGTTAAATCTCAAACAATACTTTGGGGAATAATTAAGATAGATAATAAGCTTGACTAGAAGTGTCTTAAAGAAAGTGAATCTCAAGCAGAAACTTGGGAAAGAGCAGAGAAGTGGGCGAAGAAAAACCCCAGGCTGGCACAGAGGTGTTGAGGGACCTCTGAGGTCAGAAGGGATCATCAGAGCTGGGAGAACGTTGCCGTCAGGCCCCGTTGCTGTGCTCTGCCAGGCAGACCCCCAGCCAGGGTCAAGGAGAAAGAGGAAGAGAAAGGGAAGGTTAATGTCTTGCTTAACTCCCTTGGGGCATGACAGTTAGCACCCTCATCTTTAAGAATAGAAAAGGTTTATCTGTGTGAAAAATAAGTGCCTCGTCTGCCTATACAAAATTATTTGCCTTGGCTGAAACTGGCTGTTGGTTTAGTGCAGCTGTCAAAACTCAGGGGAGCTCAAACCAAACAACAACCTCCTTCTCTGCCACTGGGCTGCCACAGCCACCCCTGTCCCCCAAAACATCAAAATCTTGTTAATACTGAAAAAGTCCTACAAGCACTGTCCTGTCAGAAATCAGAGAACAGCATTCATTCACCCTCTAGGAAAGGCAATTTTAAATTCATTTCAGTCACTGCCTATAATTGAGTTTCACCGAAGAAAACAATCCTTCAGTTGACCTACAATCTTTTCCTTTTCCTTTAATATGGTTGCTCAGGAAGTAAACCAGTCCATTTGAATTGCTGGAATAAGAGTAAAGCTGAAAAAAAAAACCAGAAGCATAAACAAGCAAGGAAGTGTCAAAGCCATCTGTTTGGGGACTATCAGAACTGATGCAGGTAAATAATTAAAACAGTTTAAGTGGCCTTTTTATCCACAAAAAGAGAAAATTTCAGGACCACATGTTATAAACATATCACATATGGACACCAATTAAAACCCTGTCAGAGGAAACTTGTCATCTCTTACACTTCAGTAAGTGAACTAGAAAATAGGAGAACATTGCTACAGAAATGGGCAAAACAGTTTGCTTTGAAATTTGTCATTATTTAGAAGAAACACGTTTCAGGAAACTGAGTCGCTTATCCTGGGAATGTTGCTATTGTTTGATCAGAAGTAAATTCGAGTTTGGACTCAACTGTCCCAGAATACTTCTAAATTATAGGAGAATTTGCGATCTAAAGTTCATGTCATCAAATAATTGCATTAACTTAAAACAAAACAGAGCATGAAAACAAGTAAAAGCCAAAAAATGTCATTTTGAAAGTGTATGAGGAAAAGTTGAGGGAGCTCTGCACTGAGATTCGGGACCCCTGCACTCACTTCGCGTTCCGGCTACGTGATCGCTCAACACTTGCCGCCGTGGCCACCCCATCCATGACCCTCAACGTGTTATTGGAATTGTGCATTGCATTCCCTTTCATGTTCTCCTTGAGATGTCGTGTGCGTGGTTAAATTCACCGCATTGAATCGAGTTTAGCAAGGTGCAAATTCCTCATTACTCAGCATCTCTGTATCCCACAAACCACCCCCCAACCTGCACACCGTACCCTTCCTTCCTTCCTCATTTTATTAACATTAGGTGTCTCTCATGGATTCTTAAAGACAAACCTGTGAATAACTACTCTCACCTAGGCAGCCTGTAATTAGAGTCGAACTGAGAAAGAACAGTATTTAACCACCAGCGAGGTGCTTTATATGTATGATCACGTGTTATCCTATGAATAACCCCGTGAGTTATGGAACACTATTATTCTAATTTAACAGGTAGGAACAATGAGGATTGAGAGAATACCTGACTTGCCAGAAATCACACAGTTAGAAGGTGATGCAGTTGGTCCTAACACCCTGTGTGTCTTTCTCAGATGCCTAGATAGGTAAGCATTATCCTATCGTGTCTCATTTGAAAAGAAATGATGAGATTCAAATGGGAGAGTCCTTATTTGTGAAAAGAGTTTAACCTGAGACAACAACCCTCATCCATTATCTGGAGATATATTTGCTGCTGAAAATGAATCTTTTGGTCCTAAAATGGTTTGGGAATATTTTTTATGGAGGGATTTGTAAAATAAATGAAAAGAAGAATGTATAACTAATGAAAGCATTTGGGAAGGGAATTCCACTGCCAAGTTAATCAGTCAAAATGTTAAAAGTTACTGACAGTAAAAATTACAATATTGCTTTTTAACACAATATAACAGATATTCAAATAGTGATACAAAAGCAATCTTAGCTCATATGGACTCATAAAAATGGAATGATAGGAAATTATCATACACATATGCAGATTCATGCCTGTCACATTACAAGAATCTCTATAAAAATGTCTTTACACATTTAGCTATTGTGTGGCTATTTCATTTAGGATTACTCAATTTTTTCCAAATATAAATCTACATAGATCAATAAGGTCCTTTTAATGTTGCTTAGTCTAATTAGAGCATTATTTAGCACTGCGTGAGATATTTAAAAATTTATTAGGTGAAAGTATATGCAATTTCTTTCTTCCCTCTTTGTCTACAATCTGTAAATGATCTCCCTTAAGTAGACACAGACTGAATAATGTCACAGGACAAGACACTTAGATGCCATTTTATAAGATGCAATGATTTTATGTGGAGCCTTAAAAAGTGACCACCTTCATACCCCAGTATAGCTATGAAGATGCAGAGATGACCGTTGAGTCCAGGTGCCCAGCACTGATCAGATCAAGGTGTTAGGTATAAGCCTTAACTTGCTTTAAATTCCTCGTATTGCTCTGATCATTCAGGAAATATTTATCGATTTAATGAATAAGGCAATATATTCTGTAGGAGAGCTGACAGTTTTGCAAACAGCAATAGTTGTCCCCTGCCCACTTAAGGAGAACAAGTTGGCATCAGGGGATCTTCTCCCTATTAAAGAAAAAGGCTAATCAAACATAGCAGGGATGCATCCCAGCTTTTGGATGCAGAGGAATATTGCCAGCAGCGTCTGATTGTAAAAGGGACTGGAAAACATACTCAATCGCCTCTTAACCTCTTATCCAGATGAATCTTTGTTGTCAGTGAATACATCTGGCCCTTTCTACAGGCCACTGTAGTTGAGTTAATCACAGTCAGAGCCTACTCGGGATCAGATATACAAGCAAAGCCATCAAGCACAAAGTCAGGCAAACTGGAATCTGGTGAAGGAAAATAAGCAAAAACTAAGTGGTCAGCCACAAAGATAATGGCAATCATAATCAGAGTGAAAACCAAGACTAGGAGATTAGATGTAGGTTTTCATGATCTAAGTTATTAAACATCAAGATAAGTAACGCATCACAACTCAGACTTCTAGGTAAAATGCTCAAAATAAGGACAGAAAGTCCAGTTAGTTACTAGTCGGAGGAGCAGACCTTGCTGCTTGTGCACCTGGCAGCGGCTGGTGATGCCGCCTCCTCCTGCTCTGCGGGACTCACCTCAGTTTAGGAACACAGTGTTCAGCTCCCTTCCTGCACAAACTTTCACACTGATTTTCAAGTTGTCACTTTTAACATTATACTACTGATTAGCTTCATCTTTTCATTTTTTTTGGTTTCAGAATCACTCTCATAGACAAGATAGGTTTTCACAAAGGAAAGATTTAAAAAAATAAGTGACTCACTGTGCTTTTGGTTGAAAATCTCCTTTGAGTAGCTCTCGTTGGTCCCCATGAAAGCAGCTGTTACTTACTCGTGAGTTTCTATCAGTCTGTCACATGTTAACTTGGACATGACTATCTTGCTCTTGAGCTCTTCTCTCCGACTTTCAGAACTGAATATAGTCGCTTAAATAAATGGATGTGTCATTTCTCTGTTTTACTTTTCATGACCACTGATATGATAGATAAAATGAAATCCTTCTTTTCACTTTCTACATTTTGCTGATAAAGAAAGCAGAGGGGTAATACAGTCTTTAAGCAGAATCCCATATCTCCTGAGTATTCAGGGCTTAAAATCGCTGATATTGGCAAGGACTACAGAAGAAAGAGCACTGATGATGGGTCGAAAATAAAAATGTGATTTTATCAGAGAGGTACTCTGCTTACCTTGCTTCCTTTATCTGACATCCAGACAAACTGGAACCAGATTATACTAGAAAAATTGCACTGTAGCTCTGAATGCCATCTATTCTTATAAGCTGAAAAGTGGTCGTGACTCCTAGGTGGCCACATTTTTTTTTCTTTTCAGGATAAATTATCTCACTCTTCATGTATCTTCTAGAAAATTAACACCATGAATAATTCTTGGGTGATCATACCACTTTTGTCCCATTAATGATTAAGAACCACAATTTCCCATCCACTTGAAGATTATGTAAAGGTCAAGAAAATAAAATAGCTTCTCTTTGTTGAGACTTCCATGACACAAAGGGTCTAAGAAATAGATGTTATCTAATCTATATATTTTTAAGATAATATTTTATTTTTCAAAAGAAACCCTAGTATAAATAACAAATTTAATGTACTGAGTCCTCATTAGTTATACTGCCAATGGTGATAAAACTAATAGTTTACATCTTTATATTTCCGAGTTTGTAGAAATTTCCCCCATGCTGTATGTAAATCTCATAAAAACTTTATAAAGTGGGCAGTATATTTATGGAAGAAAAATTCATAAAACTTATTAAATGTTTACTTTATGTTGACATATATTAGATACTTGCAAATATATTACCTTAAATTCTTAAAACAATTGAGCAGTCAATTTGTAGATTAAAAAATGAGACTTAAAAACAGTAAGTACTTTTTGTCCTGAACAAATGGAGGGTAAGTAAAATCCATTCATTCATACATTCAAGTCTTTACTCACTTTTACATTGTACATGCTTGCATTATCTTTACATGCAACTTTACATGTCCAAAATTAAATTTATTGCCACTATCAACTCTACTCCTCTTCATTTTCCCCTTCTTAAAATGGCAACATCATCCTTCCAATTGCTCAAGCCAAAAATGTTAGAATCATTAATATTTTCTTTCATTTTTTCCCTATTACTTATCAAGTTCATCAGCAAATACTATTAGTTTTACCTTATTTATCCTAAATCAAATCATATCTCATCACTTCTACTTTGATCAATGTCATTCAACAGGATCATTTTTTTAAATATGTTATTGTTTATGTTATTACACTTACCCCAATTTTTCCCCTTTTAACTCCTCCACTTAGTCTGCTCCACAGTCAGTCCCCACAGTGTTGTCCATTCCCATGGGTCCTTCATATATGTTCTTGGACTAATACGCTCACCTTCTTTCAATCAGTCCCTTCCTACCCCTCCCCTCTTACAGTTGTCAGACTGTTCCATGATTCTATGCCTCTGGTCGTATTTTGCTCATTTGTTTATTTCCTTCATTAGATTTCTTTTATAAATGAAATCATATGGTATTTGTCTTTCACCTAATGGCCTATTTCACTTAGAATAATACTCTCCCATTCCACCTATGCTGTCACAAAAGGTAGAAGTTTATTTTTCTTTCTTTCTGCTGTGTAGTATTCCATTGTGTAAATGTACCACAGTATTTTCATCTACTCACCCACTGATGGGCACTTAGGCTGTTTCCAAATCTTGGCTGTTGTAAATACCGCTGCTATGAACGTGGAGTTGCATAAATTCTTTTGAATTCGTGTTTTGGGCTTCTTTGGGTATATTCCCAGTTGTAGAATTGCTGAGCCAAAAGGCAGTTTCATTTTTAGTTTTTTGAGGAAATTCCATTCTGCTTTTCACGGTGACAGCACCAGTCTGCATTCCCATCAACAGTGCACTAGGATTTCCTTTCTTCCATACCCTCACCAGCACTTATTGTTTGTTGATTTATTAATGATAGCCATCTTGGCAGGTGTAAGGTGATATCTCATTGTGGTTTTAATTTGCATCTCTTTGATGGTTAGTGACATAGAGCATTTTTTCATATGTTGATAGGCCATCTGTTTGTCCTCCTTGGAGAAAGGCCTATTCAGGTCCTTCGCCCATTTTTTAATTGGATCGTTTGTCTTACTGGTGTAGATCATATAAGCCCTTTATATATTTTGGAGATGAAACCCTTGTCCGATATATCATTGGCAAATATACTCTCCTATACAGTGGGTTCCCTTTTCATTTTGATGATGATTTCTTTAGTTGTCCAGAAGCCTTCTAATTTGATGTAGTCCCATTTCTTTATTTTTCCTTTGCCTTAGCATATATGTTAGCAAAAATATTGCTGCATGATATATCTGAAATTTTACTACCTATATTTTTCTCGAGGCTTTTTATGGTGTCATGACTTATATTTGGGTCTTTTATCCATTTTGAGTTTATATAAATTTAACCAATGAAGTAAAAGACCTGTATTTGGAAAACTTTAGTATACTGAAGAAAAAAATTAAGGAAGATACAAATAAGTGGAAACACATACCATGCCCATGGATTGGTAGAATTAACATCATTAAAATGTCCATACTACTCAAAACAATCTGTAGATTCAACAGAATTCCTATCAAGATACCAGTGGCATATTTCACAGAACTAGAAAAAATATTTCAAAAATTTATATGAAACCAAAAAAACCCCAAATAATCTCAGATATCTTGAGACAGAAGAACAAAGTTTGAAGGATTACAATACTTGATATCAAACTATACTACAAGGTCCCTGTAATCAAAGCAGTTTGGTACTGGCATAAAAAGAGACACACAGATCATTGGAACAGAATGGAGAGTCCAGAATAAACCCATGCCTTTATGGTCAACTAATATTTGACAGACAAGGCAAGAGCATACAATGGAATAAAGACAGTCTCTTTAATAAGTGATGTTGGGAGAACTGGACTGGTACATGCCAAAGAAATGAAACTTGACCACCATCTTACACCATTCACCAGGAACATTTTAACTAGTCACTCTAATTCTATACTAACGCCCTCTGTAGCCTACTCTTTGCATATCAGCCAAAATGTTCTTTTGAAAAAGTAAATAGTACTATGTCCCCTTTGTGCTCACAACCCTGCAATAGCTTACTATTTATTCAAAGTGCTAACCATGGTCTTAAAGGTCCTGTATGACCTGTCACCTACTCTTCTCCTTTCAGTCTGTCACTATCCCCACTCAGTGTGTACTGACCTTCCTCCTTGAATAAGCCACGCACACACTGTTTCATGCCGATTGAAGATCCCTCTTTCTGAATGATTGTTCTCTTGGCTATACCATGGCACCTCATTTCATTCATGTCCCTGATCAAGCAATCTAATCAAAAAGATTTAACTAATGCCAGTTACTTCCCCCCCTCTAATTTTCTTCTTAGCATATTATCAACTAATGTGAATTTATGTTGTCTTACTATCCACCTCATCTTATTATCATGACATCTCTAAGAGAGTAATGACTTTGTTCTGACTCATCTGTATCGCTAGCACAGAAAACTGTAAAAAACAGAAGACACTCAATTAATATTTGAAATATTTACACATTCAACAAATACTTAACTAAGTATAAGCTCATCTCTTATAAGCTCATCTGAAGTTCACATTTACAAGGCATTTATATTTTGAGACTGGTAGGAGAAAATAAATAACTTACATAAAATCTCTGTACTCAGATTATGATTTCAGAATATTTAGAGAAACAGACTCAGTCATTTTTACCCTAAAGGAATGATGACATTGGATGGATGATAGTATCGATTTGTTGACTTTTGGTTATACTTACGATGTGAAGGCAAAAGCTCCTACATGGTGGATTGTTTTACTGTTGATTTAAGCAATATATACAGGGTAGAGTTTGTTACATGTAATTAATGAGATGCACAATAAAAATATTGCTAAACATAATTTTCAGAGATGAATTTATATTTATGAGCATTTTTCCCACTGTGAAGTTTGCCTATTTTATGTTTCCTTTGAGACAAAGGCTTAACCTAGCATCTCTACTTCATTAAGGTCAGCAGCAGCAAAAAAAACAGAAGTTATAGAGAATCTGACTCCAAAATTCTCCTTTTAGTCATATTTTAAATTTTATTGTGGCCTTATATTTTAGACATTGAGAAAAATATTGCATAATGGCTGGAGGCAGATTCTAGAAACCAGTTACTCGGGTTTAAATGCAAAATAAGGACATACAGAGAGAGAGAGAGCAGACTGACAGCTGTTGGGTAGGCGTGTATGTTGGGGGAGCTGGAGAGAGACAGCAAGAAAGAAAAAAGAGAAAGAACTCACACGGGCAAGGACAGCAGTGCGGCAATTGCTGGGCTGGGGAGTGTGGGGGCCGAGGAAGGAGAGTATAAGGGAAGTAAGCGGTGATAGAGACTTGACTCAGGGTGGTGAACGCACAATGCAGTGCACAGATGATTTGTTATATAATTATGCACCTGAAACATGTGTAATTTAACCAGGGTCACCCAAATAAATTCAATAAAAAGAATAAATAAGAGTAAAAATAAAATTCAATGTTAGGTTCAAATAGTTTTCTCTTTGAAAAATGTCTGCTCTGCCACTTAAAACCATCACCAATTTCTTCAGCCTCCATCTTTTAGTTTCCTTATCTATAGAGCAGTGATGATAATATTCTACCTCAAGAATAGTTAGAAGAATTAAATAAATTAATGCATGAAAAACACAGGAAGAGTGTCGGGTACACAGTAACACTCTGCATGCATGAGGTGTATAATCAGTACAGTCTTTAAGCGTATATGGTTTGGGACTATTGTGAGCACTTTACCTAAATCTTCTTGGTTTGATTTTAGAAATGCTAGTAGATGCTAACATATCGATTGTCTTGTTCAATTTAGAAATATAAATAACTACACGTACAAAAAATAAAATTGAAGAGAATACACTGGTAAACTTTTGTCGAATAGTTGACACAGCCAGTCTCAGGGGCACATCTGCCACCATAACGTGATTAGAGAATAAAATTATATCTTTGCATTGCAATTTCCACTACTTCAAATCACAAATTACTTCATGTCCGACACTTGTCACATTCTATATGTTATATCTTATTAGGCCAGTATCATAAGCTACCAAGGAGAAAGCAACACACTCATTTTTTCAAAAAGGATCACAGCAAAAAGGATCACAGCAAAGTAAATATTTGCCATTTGTCAAGTACAGTATGTATCTTGCTAAAGAGCAAGTAAAGCAAGGGCAACTGACAAAATCTGACCATTCAACCCATGTAATTAGAAATGAGTTCTAGAAAAAAGTAAAAGATAAATTTAGAGATTTTTTAAAAAACCTTAAGCTTACAAATTTGATGGTACATGTTTTTCTCTTTGTGTTTTTTTTAGGGATTACCATAATCATTTATATTCTTGTTGAAAACTAATACTCACTCAGGATCAGTGCTGACCGCTTTCCATTAACCATCTTTGGTTTTCCTCAGCATAACATTATGGGGAAGAATTGGCATCCCTCCCTGAATCCAGGAAGCACCAAAGCTGAAAGACCGAGAGATTCGGCCACGATTCCACATTTAATAAGCAGACAAGGTTAACAGTTAAGGAGTCTGTTTCTAGGACCCATGTTCTTAAACTTTAGGCTATATTACTTTTTTATTTATTGAGAGTGTGCAAATTTTTAACTTTTCTTTCATATAAAATTATTTTCATTCTGATATTTTGGAAAAGAGTTCCTTCAGAGTAAAGGGTGTGAGGACAGATGAACTAAGTCCAAACCTAGCTCGGCCAGCCAACTGCTCTTCGATATTTCAGGAAGTGTATTTAGTTTGTGAACTTCAGTTTGCTCGACTGTGACATGAGCTTTATAAGGGTGCTTCACAAGTATTGTAAATTTTAAATGAGTTAATATATGTGAATCATGCAACTTTCTGAGAAACTGAAAATGTGCAATTAATAAACTTTAATTATTTGCGCAAAGAGCTTAGGTTCTGAAGGTTATTGTATTAATTAAAATTGGGTTTGGTTGTAAGTGGCAGAAAATTTGAAATGACAGAGGCTTTAAAAATATAAAAGTTTATTTCTATCTCATGAAAAAGTTTAGAGAATGATTTCAGGCCTTGTGGCTTGTAGACATCCAGTTATATACTTTAAATCGGCAAAGAAAAAGAAAGGCTAAAAAAGAAGGGATAAAAGATGTAAGTAAGCTAACTACCTCTTAAAGACCGGTCCCAGAAGCTAGCACATATAACTTGACTTCTTCAGTCAAAAGTTGAGGACAAAGGCATAACCAACAACAAAGAAAGCTGGGAAATAGTCTTTATTCTAGGCATGTAAGAAGGGACCATCAGTTTTCATAATAATGGATTTCTTATGAAGTATTAGAGTCATCTTTATTCTCATTTACATTTTCAAGAACATCCTATGTGCTGGCTATATATTTCCTCCTGTTATTTTTTTCTCTTATTTTTTTGTTTGTTTTGTTTTTTTAGAAAAACCAAAAAGCAGGAGTTATCAGCCTAAAGAACACAGCCCAGCATGACAAGAGCACTGTTTCTGGTGGAACACATACAAAATGGAGAACCATAAATCTCTCTATTTTGTAAATCCCTTGTCTCAAAAGTAGATTCATTTGTTAAAACAACACACTTTGGCTACATGCAAATATTTTGGGGAAAATACAGGAAATAAATTAAAATTTTTCTGTAACCACAGTATGTCATGTTGAAGCACTTGGATACTTCACCAAAATAATGGGCAAAATGTTAAATTTTTTAGCTAATGTTTCTTGATTCATTAAAAAAATGAAAACTTTTATCTCTTATAAATAAAACAGCTTAAATTTTGTTGTCCACAGGTAATATCTAAAACGTTTATTATTTTTACATTTCAAACTTGGTGTTGATCTGCATTTGCAAAAGTAGGAAAATCAGAGGAAAAAAATGGTTTACAGTGGAGGAATCTAACCGATGCTACCATAGCCAGGTGATTAAAGTCAGAGACAACAATAAAAGATGCTGACAGACTATCCCCTTGATATGATGTGATGAAGGGGTACTTTGTTTCTGTGGTCTTCCTCCCCCCAAACTCATAACCCTAGTCTAATCATGAGTAAGTAATCAGACAGATCCTAATTAAAGGACATTTTATAAAATACCTCACCAACACTCCTCAACTGTTAAGGCCATCAAAAAGAAGGAAAATATGGAAACGGTCATAGCCAATAGGAGCCAAAGGAAATGGGACAACTAAGCATAAGAATTATCCAGGAGGGGATTCTAAAACATAAAAAGAACATTAGGAAAAAAATAAGGTGATCTGAATACAGTATAGACTTCAGTTAATAAAAAGATATCAGTATTCTTTCATTAGCTGTGACAAATGTACCAATAGTATAAGTTGTTAATAGTAATAGAAAGTGGGTCGGAGGTATTTAGTTGCTCTCTGTGCTATCTTTGCAAACTTTTCTGTAAATCTAAAACTATTCTAAAGTAAAATGTTTATGTAAAAGTCAATATTTTTGTGATTACAGCTTCCTTTTATAACAACATCAGTGGAATTCCTCCCTTTAAATATTGCCAGTTTTATACTTAGGCAACTCTCTAGGAAGTAGTCAATAGAATGCCATTTTTACAAATAAAGGTTTCAGTCATGCAAATGATGCAAAATCCATAAAAACAAACTAGTCTGGCAATGGCAGAAATCTCAGCAATGTTTCTGCTGCTCATCTAGAGATAGCCTGAGTGCTAAAAGAAATCCAGAATCCTCTTAACCCTGAATTATTCTTGATCATTGCATTTGAAGGACATTCTAAAAGTCACCCAGGATAGTTTGCAGATTCATTGCCTACTGAAGTTTTTTGTAAGAAGATCTCCTGAACAAGAACTTTGATCATAAAACAATTATTTGACATCTACTAACCTGTTTAGAATTGACCTATGTGGAATTGAAAAGATGTGTTTGTTTATGTATTTGTTTCTTTCACCTTCCCTAGCTATTCCATAGAATGAGGGCAAATAAATAGTATTTCCAAAAAATATTATAAGCAGTTAGGAAAAATTGACCCATTACTGATAAGTTCACTTCCTCTTTAATAAAAGAGTATGTGCAATCCCTGATACTTAGCTCTCCAACGTTGTTTGGAAAGTTGATTTTCCTTTGGTTGCTCATGTACAGCAGAGGTTTAATGATTCTGGCATGGCTTAATGCACACCCTGCCATGTAATAAGACTCTGTCACCTATGTCAAATTACACCTCTCTAGACCTCAGCTTCCTCCTCTGTAAAAGGGGTAAATAAAGCTTAGCTCATGGGTTGTTGTGCGTCATAAGTAACGTGATATCTATAAAGCTATTTTTATAGTTTTAGAATAAAATTGGTCTTCAGTAACTAGTCACTCGAAATAGTAATGATTTGATAAGAATAGTATTCAAAGTTGGTATTTTCAAATGGATCTTTCCAGCAAATAAAAAATAAATGATTCTATTTTTGCTTTGTTCATTACCTATAAAGATTGGCTTACATATTTTACTTAGGCTTAGAATTGCACATTTTGTCAGAATGAACACCCTTTGTAAAATCAAAGCATGTGCAGATTCCCACATAAAAATAATTTGACAGACAGTAATTGTGATAAGGCTTGACCATTATTTATATTTGTATAATGCTGTTAAATATACTTATAACTTAACCCCAATACTCTCTCTTTGCATTTTAAAAACCATTATTTACATATATATATATATAAGATACTATTCCTTCAGTGTAAGAAAACAATTGACATGTATGAGCATTTTTGCATGTACGCCTTGCAAAAACACCAAGGTCTTCATGAGTTCCTGCCCCTCTGCTCTGATCTGAAACCAGTGGTTTACATCATATCTTTTGAGTGATTAAAAATCTAAAAATATCTGATATGATTATATTGCCCTAAGACAATGTCCTATCTGCTATTTAAGTGAAAAAGATGTGAGATAGCGCCTTTGCTTCCCCACTGCTGCTGTCTGCATACTTGATACTGAGAGCTCATGCGAGATGTCATCCTTCTGGCATCGTTGCGAGTAAAAAGCATAACGCAAGACAAAACTTGATGGTCAACTCCTCAGACATTCTGCATTGTAAAAAATGACCCAGGAAAATCAAAATAGCAGGGAATTTCATTCTGTATTACATATGAAGGAGGTCATGTGTTAACATAAGAAATATGCGATATAAGATTAAATAAACTCTCTAGCTCTAGTCAGTTTTGGATGCAACTGTGACAGATACTGATGATCACAGTTGTCTCTGCTGTGTCTAGCCTTGTAAAACAGGACATCTATATATGTCCCATATTGCCTGCCAATTCTTTTAGAGAGCCATAGGCCATAAATTCAGAGTCTGGTGCTGCTGAGGCTTATAAAGCTCATGAGGTATCTATAAATTCACTACCCAACAAGCAATATGGCTCCTTGGCACAGATAAATACACACATGGTGCCTGTCCTGGAAGAACTTACAATTTTCTTGATCTAATAAAGTGGTTAGAAAAAATAATTGAAAAATGAATTATAGTTGTAGTGTATGTTAACTTACTACTTTTGTGTTCTCTGTCAACGCCTCCCCAAAAAAGATTTTGAAAATGGAAATAGGGTGATCTGCCTGGAAAATTGAGAAGAAAACCAACGTCCACCCTGAGGATAGGTCCTGGCAGAAGAAAATGTCTTTTGGAGGTAGGTATTGCCGATTGTGAGCAGAGCAACCAAGGATGCACATATATTAATCCTTATTGTAGAGACAGTGGCAGATTCAGTGTGGAGACGCCTCCTCCAGCCTCTCACATAGAGTCACAATAGGCTCTGTAGCTTATGCCCAGAACCCTATTACCTGGGGAAGACAAAAGAGGCCAGATGGTGAAGGAGAATCATGTCAGATGCAAGTTATAATAACAGTGGTACTTCAGTGGGTTTTCCAAACAGTCTGGATTCTTCTGACATTCTATCCTGGAGAAGTTAGACAGGCAGAGCCTCATCAGTCATTTGGCAACAAAGGAAAGTTGGCAGGTGTGAGGCACTCAGGAATTACCTTCCTTTTTCAGCCAAAGGGAAAAAAATGAAGATATAGATTAGCTGTTGTGCTATTAAGTTGCACCTTGAATACTGAATTACCCTAGGCAGGTGATCTGGAAAAGTAAGGAAACTTTCAGATAGAAAGAAAAGAGTATTTTCAGATGGGGAGTCATGGGAGAGGACAAAGAAGGCAGAGTGAAATCCCAGGTCAAGAAGGCTGAGAAGACACTGAAGAGGCAGAATAGAGGTGAGCCCTGTAGGACACCGAGGACTCCCAAGTCACTCTTCTTGGATCCATGCCTTGGCTACCAGACATTCTCTCCTCAATAAAACACATGGTAAGTTACAGGATAAACCACAAGACTTATCCTTTATTTTTCCCTGTGAAAGCACAAAGTACACTGCATTTGTTTTTTTGTTTTTTGTTTTTGTTTATTGTTTTGTTCCATTTTGTTTTGTTTTGATTATGGAGCCCAGGGACATTTTATTTTTTTATTGTATTTTTCCCATTACCATTTAGTTCCCTTACACTCCTCTGCCCGCTGCGATCATCACACTGTTGTCCATGTTCATGAATCATTTTTTTCTTTTTGCTCAGTCCCTCCACCCACTACCGCTCCACGTTAGCTGTCATCCCACTGTTTTTCTATGAGTCTGTCTCTATTTTGTTTGTCAGTTCTGTTTGTTCATTAGATTCCGCATATGCATGAAATCAAGTGGTATTTGCCATTCTCTGACTGGCTTATTTCACTTAGCATAATGTTCTCCATTTGAATTGTAATAGAAAGCATACCACTAATCCTCCCAGTTACAGTGAGCATCCATCCCTAAGTCTAATTGATCTCTGTATCCTCAGTGCCTAGGACTGTGTTTATTTTTTTGAAAGTTTTCAATAAGTACTTGTAGATTATACAAGATATTGAATTAATGAAAGACAGTTAAGAAAATTCTGC
Organism: Carollia perspicillata; assembly: GCA_004027735.1. Taxonomy (NCBI): domain Eukaryota; kingdom Metazoa; phylum Chordata; class Mammalia; order Chiroptera; family Phyllostomidae; genus Carollia; species Carollia perspicillata. Next base: position 30,561 of record PVKM010002751.1, read on the forward strand.
TTTTTTGTTTCTCAGATAAGCTTTTAAACCAATTGATACCAAAATTTATTTTACTAATTAATGTTATAAACACAGATATTCTGGCACTGCAGCATGTACAAATTAAAAAATGCAAATTTCCCATCCTTCATTTGCAGAGACCACTAATGCCTACAGAGGCTTGAACACTACAATGAATAGGTTTTTCAATTTGCATAACAAGATTGCAAAGCTAATAGTTTTTACTTCTGCCACTTTTCTTGAAGTCTTTTGAGTTAAAGATATTTTATACAAACCATAATATTTTCTACAACATAAGAAGCATTTGGAAATCAGATATTACTGAAGGTCATCTGCTAGAAATATAGAAACATAGCAATGGCTTTGTGTTTGCTTGTTTGTTTGTTTAATCCACAGCTTTAAGAGCATTTTTCCAAAGAAAAGCTTTAAAGGAGCTCTGGATTTTGAGGGTTAGCTATATGTGAAATTTCTTCTTGATTGCTAATGATGGTTCTACTCCAGCTTGCATGGGTCCATGCCATCTAATATGCTTACCTGTGCTCCCAATCCCCACAATGACAGCTCCCCTGTTGTTTAAAATTCCCTTAACTATATATTTCATTCATTTCTTCTGCCCAAGAATTAGGCATGGTATCAATGGTCTTCCATTATTTTACCACTTCAGAGAAGCTAAATTAGAATGATAAGTACTCAATGAACTTAGACCTCATAATGATACTAAAATATCTTCTTTATAGTTCTATTTCACTAATAAAAGTTTGAGAGATTAATATTTCAAAAATCTGTGAACCACAAAAGACAATCTAGTATCCCTAGGCTAAAAATCATGAGAATAGCAACTAAGTACACAATAAAGGATTGTTTACTTGCCTCTATCAGTTACTCTAAAGTACATATTCTATAAAATATACTATAAAGTATTCATACTTGGAAATGTCATCCTTGGAAAAAACCTTGGCCATGTACCATTCCTCTTTCTAACCCATAGAAGGGACCTATAATTTGAGGAGTTTTCATAATAGTGTATTTCAATACTTTTTGTCTTCTTTCTTTTGTATATTAAGTAATTCTATTAGCCATTATTGTTCACATTTTTGAGTACCCAAGCCATGCCAGAGTGTTTTATCATACCCCAAAGAGATAGGCAGGGGAATGATTGCAGATAAAGAAAAGGTAGTGTATAAGGAGGCACCAACTGCCGTGTAAACTACCCACAACTTCCCTGACAAACCAGTGTCCTAAGCAGTTGTGGAATATGGCATACGCTGTTTAAAGTTACCAATTTCATTTCACTGAATTACAATATAAAAACAAATAATTTGTCATTACAGTTTGGGTTGTATGTGTACTTTCTTGTATAATACATAATTCATCACAAAGACCATTCATTGCTCAAGGTTGGAATTATGGGACCAAAGCTTAGACTTTAAACGAAAAAAACAAGAGGATTATATAGGAAAATGCATCAACTTATAGCCATTGCTTTAGACTTTTCTCAGTATTAAACACTGGATAATGCTAAAACACCTCCAGGTTAAGGACCATTTTCAAAATATCACTAAACATCAACCACCTGTATTCAGTTGAACCCAATGTTAAACACAGAGGTGATATATAATATTCAAGAGAAACGGAATACCACTTTTTGGCAAAAAACAAAACATGCATAAAATTGAATATTACATTTTATCAGTTTATAGTCTTTTCAGTCATCAATAAGTCTTTTATAAAAACTGATAAATTATGAATCAACAAGAATATCAAAAGTTCTTAGAAAAAATAATGAGGTGTTCAGTAAATAAAATTGCATTTGCTGTTTTTTTAATGGAAATCTCTTCATTTCACATTGATTTCAGAATGCTGCATAATACAGGAGCTGTCATCCTTTGCATAGTTAACATTTCTCAAATTCACAGCCTCCTAATAAGATTTTAACCTTCAGACAACATCGAAAATAAAATCCATTTTTTTCTCACTGGACACAATTTATTACTTTCTAGAAAATATATAGTCACCAAAAAAAGGATTTTATTAGACGTGGTCAATGCGATAGAGATGTTGTAGACTTGAGGAAGAAAAGAAAAAGACAAAGTTTAAAACAGTAATATCCCTCCGGTCAGGCATTTCCTGTCAGTTCAGGAATGGACGGGGTTAGAGAACCTGAAGACAAATCTTACTTCTTAAACAGCAGCATTGTGTATGGCTGATAAGCATTTTTAATATTGACATTTTCTGTGGTTTTATACTAGTCTCTTTTTACAGATATGGTTCCTATTGATCCATATGCCTATGTTCTTTCCCTTTTAGATATTCTTTTCAAGAAATATACCTTCACAGATTAGTAAGTGTGTGCACCAGGAGAAAAACATGGCCTCGGGAAAATATCATGGGGCAACAATAATGGCAAGATGTCTGCCATTATCTGAAGAATGAGGATTGAAAGTTGAGGATGGAGGGGGAGAAGCAGTAAGTATGCATTTCTAAAGCAAAAGGAATAAAAGGATATGTTTTACAAATAATGACATTTTTGAAAATTCTTGTACCATTTCTTAAAAGAATTTGGGATTAATTGAGTGCAGGGCTTTCAGTACCATGCCACCTGCTCTAGTTACCATATTTCCATATTTTTAATTAGTTGCAAAGAGTTATAAACAAACATTCCCCCCCAAAAATTAACCACGAAGGCTAATTTGTTGATAACGAATCATGAGGCTACTAAACAGGCTGATGATCTAGTTTAGTTTAAAATTCTTCTTGTTCTAAAACATGAGAAGTATGTACGTAAAAGGGGATTTTAGCTTCTGCTAGCTCAGACCGTCGGTTCGAGAAGGGGAGGCTGAGCTACAGAGTGGTAACTGGCTTGCCTCGGCTCGAAAACGCACAACTACCACACAAAGAAAATCACGGATACCAGAGTCAGTGTAGAGTGATCTCCTCTGCATTATTGTTAAAAGTGAACATCATTTTCTGTCACTCAAAGATAGGGTCAGGTTGGAAGGTTGGTACTGGTACTAGTCATCCAAGGTCTTACTCTTTATGTCCAGAAACAAAGATAAAGAGCAAAGTAAAAGAATTAGGCAAGTCCAATAATGACCCCAGACAGGACAACAATACTGATTTATAGATTTTTAAGATGTTAAGGGATATCCTTTTTATACACCAATGTTCTGTATAATACATCACATCCAAATTTCAAATTGTCCCTTTGAGGTACCTAGCAAATAATCAACCAAATAATATGTAAGTAAATATGTAAGTGCACACGCATATAAACAAGTAAATGATATTTTAAATAGTTTTATAAGCCCATGATTGCATAAATTTTTTAAAATGTTATAAATCATCCTCCTAGAAGATTTCCACTGAAATATTAATTAAAACTTTTGAGAGTTCCTGCAGTTATTTAAGGCTGAAGTCTGAGAAAAAGAACCTCCCCTCTCCCTTTCTGACCCTGCACACAGAGATTCAGACTTTTTGTACCCACTGCTTCCTTAACTTCTGCTGCCCTGGGAGTCCTGTTTACCACACCTATTAACATGCTCTAGAAATAGTGCCCCAAAGAGCATCACTGGGGAAACAATGTCTTAAACATTATTCACCTCCATGCACAGAAGAACCTGGGCTGAAGAAATGAAGAGATAAAACTTGAACAATACAGTGAACACGGTGCATGCTGCTTCTTTCCTCCACATAGCCCTTCTCAAACAGCACGCAGTCCTCTTCCTGAGTAATCCCACCAGCCTGATATGCTTCTTTATTTTTTAAATTGAGGTATAATTGACATATAACATTATATATACTTTAGGTGCACAAGGTAATGATTCGATCCCTGTATATATTGTGAAGTGATCATTATAGTAAGTCTAAGTAGCATCCATCACTATGCACAGTGACTTTTTTTCTTGTGATGAGGACTTTTAAGATTTACTCTCTGAGACAAGTTTCTTTTCTTGCTCTCTTAGATTTTGCTCACTTCCACCCAGCTAAGGAGGCAGTACAGCATAGTAATTAGTTTGGACAAAGAAAACTACCAGCTTGGCTGACTGACAGAGCAGTGTTTCTAAGCCTTGAAGGCTAAAATATATGGGTATGATTTTTAAAGATTGCCTTCCACAATATACAATTTAAAATATTGCTCCATAATTTACAGAAAAGATGGTTGTGAAGATTAAATGAGGTATTTCATGCAAAGTTCTCAGCACAAAACTTCCACAAAGCTGTCATTAAATATTACTGGTAAAAATAGGAATGTCCATTTACCAACTAAAGTGTGAAACATTGCCGTTTTTTTCCCATTTTCATTTAAACCATTTCATTTCCCTTTGACATGCCACCTCCACCCCAGTGCCAACCTGCTGGGATGACAGGACATGTAACTTTGTTTGATATCCAGAGTTCGGTTTGCATAGTGTCACTGCAGTCCACAGTTTAATCCAATTCAAATGCTCTGGAGGAAGTTCAGTAGCTGGGAACAGCTGGTGCTTGGTTGGCCTTTTTACATAGGCTGCTCCTAAATTGTCCATTATTCTGTTCCTCCATATGCCCTAGTTTCAATGATTCTGCTGCTCCTACTATATATATAGTACATAGGGCTTGAAAATGACTATATTGCTATTTATTGGTACATGAGAAAGATGGGACTTGGGAATCCCGTCTGGCCTGACATACCTCACACTTAACATGGCATCGAGCAGCAGAGTGCAAGGACCGAAAACTCTCATCGCTTCTACTACATCCCAAGTATCCTCCACACTTCTCTCCCCTCCCCTCTGCTCTCCTCTCCTCCCCTCCCCACCCCTCCTCTTCTCCTGTCCTCTTCTCTTTTCTGTCCCTTCTCTCCTCCTCTCAGTCTCCAGCCAGGGAAGAAAATCTCTTGTTAACTAATCTGTTGGAGAATGATTTCCATCCTTCTCAAATAGTTCATCTATGTCTAAGAATTCACTTTGGCTTTTAGAACCAAATCAACAAAACAAGGAAACTTAGAGGAAAATTTTATTTTCCACCCTGCCTCCTCCTCAAGTATTATCTTACCTCAATTATTTATAATAATTATTCTGTGAAGGGATGAAATATACCACTTTTGATGAAAATGATAACATCCCTAGATTGATATGAACAATAGGTTGAACAAATCCAATGAACATATTTTATTATTTTGTTCCGAAGTTTGTCCTTTTTTTCAGACTTAGGAAATTAGAAAAAAAAATCGTTCCTGAGGGCTAGTCCTTGTCACATATACAATTAGTTCTTGTGGCAGAGTTTTATTCTATTGATATTTTTATGTTTAAGCATAACAAATTATTATTTGTTTTCTATTTAACCCATCTGAGATTTGTTTGTTAGGCTGATTTGATTTGGTTTCATCACCCTTTCTTTTCTTAAATTATTTTGCATTCACTGAGATTTTTTTAAAAACACATTTTATTTTTTAATTTTTATTGATTTTTAGTTATACATGTTTGTTGTAATTTTACTGGTTAATCTAGAAATTATATTCTACATCCTTAACTTATAACAGTGTACTACCAATTATTATGCATTCGTGTATAACAAAAAACATAGAAATAGTATTTATTTATTTACCCAGATCCCATATTTCAAACTAATTTTGTCACACATTTTACTTTTACATATCTTATAAAAGCCACATAATTATTATTTTTGATTTAAGCAATTTATTAAGTTTAAAGAAATTAAGAGAGAAAAAAATTTATTTTATATCATTGATATATTTTCCATCTTTGATCCATTTCATGGTTTTGGGTATATCTAACTTTCTATCTAACACCATTTCCTTTTAATTTACATTTCTTTAACATTTCTTGTAGCAGTTCTATGGTGAAAACTTCTCTGAGCTTTTGTTTTCATCTGAAAACATTTTTATTTTTGTTTCATTTGTTAAGTATATCTGTCTTTATAAACAATTCTAGGCTGACAGATTATTCTCTTTCCATGATGTAAAACTGGCATTTGTGTTGTTTTGGTTTGCAGTATTTCTGCTGAGAAGTCATTGGTCATGCTCGTTGTTGAATCTCTGTATAATATACGTCTAATTTCACCCTCTGGTTGCATTTAGACTGCCTGCACTTTTATTTTCAAGCAAGGTAGCTATAATATCCCGTGCATTCTTTATGTTAATAAGTCTTGAGGAAATGAGCCTTTTAGGTCTTTGGGTTGAATATTTTTCAAGAATTTTTCTGCTATTAATTTTTATTTTTTTTCTCTTTACTAAATGTTACTGGTGAACAAAATCATACAAATTCTAGGTGCACGATTCTACAACACATCGTCTGCGTACTGCAGTGTGTATTCACCAGCCCAACTCTAGACTCTGTCACCACTTCCTCCCTTTATGCTCTCTTTCACCACCCCCATGCTCCCTTCCCCCAGCAATCACCACTCTGACCATGGCCCTGAGTCTTTTTCTGTTTTTCTTTTTTGCTCAATGCCTCCGTCATCCCAGCCTCCACCCCCCAACCGCTGTCAGCCTGCTCTCTATTTGTGAGTCTTTCTCTATTTTTCTCATTAGTTAATTTTGTTTATTAGATTCCACACATGAGTGAAATCATATGGTCCTTGTCTTTCTCTGTCAGCTATTAATTTTTTAAATATTTTTCTTCCCCAATGTATCTTCTCCTTCGAAACTTCAGGTAATTAATTTAATATGTTCACAGGTCACTGTGATTTTTTTCATACCTTTTTTATTTCTGTGCTTTAGTTTGGATGCCTTCTATTGCCCTGTTTCAAATTCACCAATTCTTTCTTCTGCAGTGTGCAAGGTACTATTAAATTTCATAAACTGAATTTTCTGATTCTATAATTTCCATTTACTTGTTTAATAGTATGCATTTCTCAATTGGTACTTCTAATCTACTCACTCATTGTATCCATCCTTTCCATTAAATTCTTAAACACTTTTAGAATAGTTGTTTTAGAGTTCTTACTTGCTAGTTTCAACATGTTTTGCATATCTGGGTCTCTTTTAATTCATTGATGTTTTCCCCAATTGTAAGCACTGTTTTTTTCTCCATATGTCAAATACATTTTTATTGTATGCTAAATATTAGCATAAATCTTGTTATGCTAGTATTGTTATTAGCTAAATATTGTTGAAAGTGTAAATATTACTACTTTCCTGCAAAGATTGCTGAGTTTATTCCTTTCAAGCAGTTCATTTATGAGCACAGTGGCTTTATACTTTCAAGTCCTGCTCTTAAGCTATTTAGGTCTCATGTAGAAAAAGTCTGACTCTAAAGCTAGAGTGATCCTGTTCCTAAGATGTAGCTTTTCCAATATTTCAACCGAATCTTGAGTACTTAGCAAGGTCTCTTTGCTCTGGATCATCATAAATACAATGTCTTCTGGAAATTTGTGACCTCCTAAAGCCTCTATTCAGCACACAACACCCTGGTACCTGTTGTCTGTTAGATCCATAGAGTTTCACCCTTCACAGGCCAAGTTTATAATTCACTAAAGACTTAGGGGACCCCATTCATATTTCTGTAGTATATTCCTCTGAATAGCTTGCTTTTCTCAGATACCCTGCACTGGCTACGTCAGTATCCCAATCTCTGAATTTTGCTTCCTCAGCCCAGCAAGACTACTCTGCTCTGTTTGAGTTATAGTTCTATGGACTTTAGTTAAGACACTGCCTCCAAACAGAAATCCTGGAAGATTATGGGTTCATTTGGTGTGTTTCCCTTCTGACAGGAGTTATAGTCATAGGCTGACTCTCGTCCAATGGCTGAAAACAATTGTGTAATAGCGGGTCCAACAATACAAATGTATCATCTTAGATTCCGTAGGTCAGAAGTCCAACACAGGTACAGAGAAATAAGTTACTTCATACAATGGTGGGACAGAGCCAGGACAATAGCTATAGACATTCTATTTCAAAAAAGGGAGAAAACTGAAGAAGGAAAAGTAGTCAGTATTCACAAGTAATATCAATATCCATCAAGCAAATTCCATTAGGTTTCAAAGGTTGGGAATAATCCTCTGCGGCTTGCAAGTCAGTCCTCTGAATTTGCAACTCTGCCCTAGATGCCCCTGTCTCTGCCCAGTCAGGTGTACATCTTTTCCATAGGACATAGCTTGTGTCTGCAGCTGGGGAGCATCGTCAACTTGTTTCTTGCCTGTAGAATTTTGAACAGTCTGGATGCTGTCTTTCACGTATTACTGTTTCTTTTCTTTTGGTACAAGCCGGCAGTATTCCTGGTTATATAAAGTCCTCAGGAACTTTCTACATCTCCTGTGTATATCCTGAGGGTTCACTCCATTAGATAAGGGAATCATCCACAGAGCTTACTTTCATAATCCTCTCTCTGTATTTTGGTTTCTTCTGAGATGGCTGAGAGGATCTATGAGTTATACCACCAATCTCTTCGAAGAGCTACTTGTGTGACTGAATACTCTGACCATTTGGTTTTTCAGAGTTATTAGCAAAAAGTTGAGCCAAACCCTGGCTTTTACTTGAGAGAAGTCTTTCCTGATACCAAATCCTTTAATTTAGCATCTTTGCCATCTGGGTAGGGTAAGAAATTTCCAAAGCATCAAGTTCTGGTCTCATGTTCAGAGAGTTCTACCCTCAGTTTACCTCATCTTGCATTTTATTATAGGCAACAAGGGGGGAAACTAACAGCACTCACTTTCAATAACACTTTGCTTAGAAATCTCAGTTAAGTATTCAAATTCATTGCTTAAACATTTTGCTCTCACCTATTGCAGCCCATAAATTCACTGTTTTCTGCCATTATATAAGAAGTGTCCTTTTTTCCTCCAGTTTCCAATTACATGATACTCACATCCTTCTGGAACTCCACCAGAAATTCCTTTAACGTCCAAATAACCACCAGTAGGAATTTCATGATGATTTAGGCTTTCTCTATAGTGATTTCGGTTTTCTCCATAGTGCTCCTCACTTTCTTTTGACTTATCACTGGCAGTCATTAACATCCATATTTCTCTAACAGTCTCTTCAAGGTCACTTTATGCTTTTTTATCACATTCTTTAACATTTTTTTGGCCAGTGACCGCTGCCCAATTCCAAAGTCATTTCACACTTTTAGGAATTTGTTATAGCAGCACCCCTCCACTAGAGAGCAAAGTCTGAATTAGCATTCTATTGCAGCTGTAACAAATTCCACCTACTTAGTGGCTCAAATAATGCAAATGTATTATCTTACAGTAGGTCGGATGCTGGAACGGGGGTCTCTGGGCTAAAGCAGTATATCGACAGGGCTGTGTTTCTTTGCAGAGCCTAGGGAACTATCCATTACTTTGCCTTTTCCAGCGTTCCCAGAGGTTGCCGGCATTTCCTGGTTCCTGGCTTCTCTCCACTTTCAAACGCAGCAGCAATGTCCTTCTCACATCACACGTCTCTTTTCCTTTTCTTTCTGTCTCATTTCACAAACCCAGTTTAGAAAGGTTCTACGTGTTTAAGGATTCACACAATCAGATTGAGCCTGCCGGATAATTCAGAAGGATAATCTCCCTTTTTCAAGGTGCATAGGTTTACTCACATTTGCAAGTCACTGTTATGCCATGTAACATATTCTCAGGTTCTAGAGATTGAAGTATAGACATCTCAGGGAAGCCGTTATTCTACCTATTACAATCTGTTTCCTAATATTTTTGTAACTTCTGTAGTTTTTTGTGGCAGAACAGCTAATCTGTTACTATGTTTTCCACCATGACCTGAAACGGTCGATGAAGAACAGAAGTTTGTGGAGTTTTATGTCACCATGTTTGTGCTTTTAAGAGAGACACCTTATTCTTATAGTCAAATATAACTTTCTTATTTTGCTTATTTATCATATCATTTTATATGTTTGAATATTCTTTTGGAACAGTCATATTATATAAATTTGAAAAAATATGTTAATACATCTCACTTCATCAGTAAAAAATTGAAATAGGAGAATCCTAAAAATGTAAAAGTCTTAAAAATTAGCATAATTCCACAGCTGAGAAATACAGAATGATTGTGAACTCTACTTATGTTAATGCTATGTGACAATATCCTATACACTGAGACAGAAATATTCACTACTTTTGTTATGAGCTGTCCTGAATTAGCGAGGAAGACTGTGCATAAAACATAACTGCCTCATGTTAGTAAAACATGTTAGTAAAAAGATTTCTGTTAAAGTTGTTACAAAAAACATTGGAAACATAAACATAAAATGTACAAAATATTTTTTAAAAAGAAAACAAACATTTTTCATTAAATCTCTCACAAGTATTTGATTATTGAATTGGTGTAGAGGTAAAGATGACTGCAGATTAATTAAGAGATATATGAGAAACAGGAAAAGCTAATATTATAAAAGTTTGCATTGATTAAAAAGTTAGGGAATGCTAACACATTAATACCTAAGTATGTCTAGAAGATATATAAAATGTAACAAAGGTCAGAAAAATAAAACCATCATGTTAATTAGCTTTAACTTCTAATTAAAACATTTTATTATATTGAAAAAGCTAAAGTTGAAAAATCATGATTAAATAATAAAAATTTAAAGAAAGCCTTAATTATTTAAGCATGTACCATCATTTCTGACCAAAAATATTTTAGATTTATTCTCAGTGATATATGTAAATACCAAAATGCTTTTGCTAAATTAAAATACAAACATCCAAGTGGGTTTTTAGAAGCTATACATGAAATAAGAGGAGTGACAAAAAAAAACAAGAGGATAAACTGTTAGTTGTTGTCTTTGACGTGCCATTAATAATACCATATTTAAATATGTAGAGTTTTATGATTTACAAAATATGTTAATAATCCTCATTTTTTTTCTCACAATTCTATGAGCAAAATGAAAAAAGGCTTAGTAAAAGGGCTGGCAGATTTTAAAGTTTACAGAGGAATTTTTTTTTTTGCTTCCAATTCCATTTTAAACTTTTAATTCTTTGCTTTCAAATTGTGATAATATTTGACAGAATAAAAACTGAAGCCTATACAGGAAATGTCCTTTGTCCCACTGTCCAAAATAATGCCAAGATAGAATTAGAAATGCCCTTAACATAACTAATCCAAGTAAAGAAAAGCAAAAACCAGAACATTCCAATATTACTGAGTAGCATATTTTATTAAATCAAGGTAGAGCAGGTAAATTTATGGCAAACTTACTTATTTATGCCAAGGAAATCTCTCACTTCAATCCTTTCAATGTTATACTTGAGGCCACCTAAACACTTGAAGCTATTATACAATGTAATTTCAGATTTTAATTAAGAAGCCCAATGTTTTCCTTTAAATCTCTGCTAGCAAGCTATGTAGCTCCTTAGAGACTTAGTGCATTATGCATTCTCCGTGAATGGGGATAAAGGGTATAATGTGTAAAATAAGTTGACCCAACTATGATTACTTAGGTTAAATCTGCGAAACCATGTTGTATTTTAGAAGAGCTGATTCACCAGGATATCTTAAATCTGATAAAGTTTATCTAAGAAATTCTCCTTCTCCTGGGTTCTATGCAGATTTAGGACAGGAGGTCTGTTCCATTTTCCCTTTTCTTCCATTTTTTCCCCATTCTGGCTACAAGTTTTCAGGTTAAGTAAAGATCATGGCTATACAGCAAAGCTTTGGCATTGAAGTAGTCCCAAGGACTACTGGAAAGGAGAAGGTGGAAAGAAGAAGGGGAAGTGATAACTCCACGCACTGTCACAAAACATCATAAACACCATAACACAGAACCCTGGGAAGAATGATATTGAAAGCTTCCTCTTCTCTCAACACATCCTCCTGAGAGAACTTGTCTTAATACGTTAGTATTTGATTTCAGACCAGTTTCCATTTTAACAGGAGGCAATAAAAGAATAAAAATCTTGCTGAAAAGAAGGAAGGAAATTAGTATCTAAGTTTGTATTCACATCTGTTGGGAAAATATATTTGGTGTCACTGGAAGATAGGCTAAATAAAATTATCCCATTTGAAAAGTGGTCTATCCTGCTCAGATAGCAAACCAGCCAGGTATTTGTGTTTGTTTTACCTGAAAATTTCACTATAAAATTGGAGAGACTGTTTCTATAAGGTTTCCTAAACAGGCACATTGAGAAACCAGACCAAGACTTTCCCCACAGAGGATATTCTAATCTACATTCAGTCCACATCATTAGCATTTGGTTTTTTTCGGCAGCAGTGCAGCAAGTTTGATGCCCAGGTGTTCAGAAGTCATTCTGACACTATGTCAATATATTTTATCTTGAGCTCCTTGGAATGAAAGACAAAATATTTTTCAGTTGTTTTGTTAAATTATTTTCTGTTATCCTTAAATATAGGTCTCAAAATGAAATAATAATATTCATAGAACTTAAATCACAATAAAATTGTTAATTTAAAAATAAACTGCCTGCTTCCTGAACTCACTGAATTTACATTTATTAAAGTAATCTGTCTTTAACTTTGAGATCAGCTCTTTTACGATGGCCTTGTGTAAATACAGGTACATGGGTATCTTTGCTTGTGGCATCACTAATTTAAAATATTTATGAGCTTATTGGTACAATACTAAGACTTCAACACGTTATATATTTCATGCATCCTCACTCCATGAATTCATAAACAAAGGATTTTTTAATGTAGTAAAAGTAAATCACACCGAATGAGGAAACTACAAAGTGCTATTCAAAATAATAAAATTCCACACATGTACATCTGCTGATTTAGCATATAAGTTTGTTGTTGTTGCTGTTGTTTGGTAGCTGTCCTGAGATCACCTACGATTTACTTTGGTAGATGCTACTGTAGTCAGGTAGTTCAAAGGATCCCTCTCTGCAGCTGAGCAGCCAAGAATAAGACCTAATCACACAACGCTGCGGGAGGGGTCTAGTGGCTACACTGCTCTCATGGCTCAGCAGTGAGGATGGTCATGTTCAAGTGCAAGGATCTTCTCCTCTGCTACATCAGAAACAACTATATGTGCTTGAAAAGAGAAATACCTCCCTCCTACACTCACCCAAATGAGACCACCTTCTCACATTGCTCAAATCAATATCAACGCCTCCTTCGAATTGACCTGATGGAAGGACCCCCGTGAGAGGAGTCCAGCTCCAGGGCAAATACTCTGTGTGTGACTTCCAGGCCAACCACAGGCTATTCTCAAGGCTTTACCTGGCAGTCCTCACAGGGGAAAGCTGTCCTTTCCACACCAGATTTCGTGAGCAAGCAGTGGATTGCAGTCTCTAAAGGGAGTTGCCGTGGCGGACTCGGGCCCTCTGGCTGGCCGAGCTCAAGTGTGCATGTGCATTGCTAGCCCAGGTGTATTCTTCAGGGGTTTCTTTTTCCGGATCCTTCACAGAAACCTTCCTCAGGCACCTCTTCTGAAACGTCGTGACTTGGGGAAGAAGTAGAGGGGAATCTCAAAAACGTTCTTCTTTACTCTGAGTTGGTACTCAGCACTTTTCCCATTCCTAGCTCTTCCTCCTCACTGGGCCCTGCACCCCCTGTTACCATACAAACTGCAGGCAACTTCTGTTCAGTGCTCCCTCAACAGCGAGGTGCCCCCAAGCCTATGCTGTCCACCTGACATTTGACCTGTGATCCATTCCTTGAAGAAACATAGAAGGAGGGGAGGGGGGAGGTTGACTCTTTCTCCGGTTTAGACTTTGCCCATACTGTCACAGTAAGTGATTAAAGGCAGAGCAGTTACTTTTATTTTGGGCTTCTGTCTTTAGCTACTTCTACACTTAGCAGCTCAGCTCTCTGCAGCTCACCTGAGCTCCTCATACCTAGGACATATGCCCATTGTTAGATGCAAGAGAAACTAAGAGTCCAGATTTTCTGGATTTTGTCGTGGTAAAATGGACGGCAAAGGTGGGAAATTGCCTACCTGTAGGAAGCATGTTCTGAGATGCAGGGTAGTTATTCACTACAGTAATAAATTATGACTGCTAAGCAGTTATTACAAATAGTGTACCACACTGGCATATATAAAGAGTATTTATGCCATTCTTCACTGTACCCTTTGATGTTGGACCTAATGTTATTACGATTTATCTGTAAGCAAAATGGAATTCAGGGAGGGTAACTACAAAAGTTACATAGTTTCGGAGTTGGACCTTGAATAAATTCTATGTCATTCAAAATGAGTCCTCCCCTTTTTTGGTCTAGATATATGCAATATAGATACATTTCTAATAAATAGATGCTCAATATTTTTAATTAAATCGAAATGTTAATATTTCTTGATAAAGAGAAGCTGGGCTTTAGGGCTAGTCTAAAAGTAGCTCATCTGTTTTTCTTCTAAAGTTAATTAGAAAATCTTGCCTGAGATTCAACAACCTGTTTTTCATGATTTAATATTATTTACGCTTTCTTATTTTATTAGAGAATCTTTTGTTGCCCAGCATCTGAAGCTAACAAGTAAGATAAACGGGCTTTGGAGTATCAGGTATGTCTTAGTTCTGAATCATTAAATTAGTCAGCCAGTCAGTTTTTAAAAATCAATAATAAAGCCAAAAAATAGGAGAGAAAAGGTCGGGAACATATTTTTTTTTCTTTCATAAGTGTACTTGTTTCTGCAAATGGTTTCAATGACTCATATCAAAATTGAACAAGAAACAGATGTCAGTTAATTAGAGATCTGAATTTAATGACATGGTGGTATAGGTATGGCACACAAAACATCTGTGTTCTAGTACCTAACATTAATTTAATTTCTTTACAGGAGTCATTTACATTTTTCCTCATTTTCAATAAGTTGTTTTTTACCAACAACATAACATTGCAGCTTTGAAGTAGTTGCCATCTGAACAGACCACTGCGAGGCTGACTCTCCAGCTTCCACTTAGTAAGTCCTGCATTGTATAGGGAACCATCTGTAAGAATAACTAGCTACAATACATTAATTCTAAATTATGTAAACATTACCTTTTTGTGCCATGTGGGGAGGTTTGGGATTAATAGGATATGCAATTGTAAATGTCATTCTAGGATTTGAGCTTTTTCAGATTCTACTTTGTTCCTGCTTTGTAGCATTATACTTGTAAAACAAAGATAATGACCAGTTTACTGCTTGATGTCTAATTAATTTATTTGAATAAATAATGCAGCTTTATTCTCATTCAAAATCTAACATAAGAATATATACATACTTATTGAATATTTACTGTGAGTAAGGCCCTGGTAAACCACTTTAAATACAGGGTCAGGCAGAAGTAACGCCTGCTCCAGTGTGCTTGGTAGGGTAATAATAAGGGTGTGATAATTTATCATTTGAATGTGAACATTTCCCCTAAAACATCACATGGTGTGCTTGAGTGTGATATCGTATGTTACAGAATCACATGCTTGTGATTTTGTAAGAAAGGGGCGTTATCTGTGTCGGACCCTGTATATCATTTCACTTGGCCGTTTAACAGTCCCAAGAGGCAATTGGGACCCTTCACACCTACAAATGAGGAAACTAAGGTCCGGGAAGTCTATAGTAGCTTACCAAAAGTCACAGAGTTAGCAAGTGACAGAAGTGTATCAAGAACAAGGACTTTTCTAGTTTTCCCTCAGCCCTCATCATCCAGGTGCACTGCCTTGAAAAACTTGCTCCCTTGCAGGGCTTAGTAAATTAAACAGCTCCTATCTACCTCTCTCTCGCTCTCTCTCTCTCTTTTTTTTTTTTGGTGAAATTACACAAGCCCCGTATGACGCAGACACCAGCCCGCAGTGTCGGAGGCATTATGGATGAAATACAAGACAAATTCACATGCACTACCGAGTCCTGTGGAGGAAAAGGGATGGCACAGCCACTCTTTCAAGGAGAGAGAGCACTGACCCTTGCCATCACAGGTTTTTATTGGGTTTCAATTTGCACTGGAATACAGGTAAAGCTCATTTATCATTGTCAGGCAGTAAGGATCAAACAATAGATAACATACAAAGAACTACTAGGATCTATTCTGAGTCAGGGTCTGTTAGCTAAAGGGCTACAAAACTTTGGGAAACAAACTCATTTCCTGCTCAGACCTTCATCATTTAATTGAGAGCATTCTTAGCAAAGCAGGTTTCACAGGATTTTACATATCCTTTCTCAGGCCTGATTGCCTGGGGAACCCGCCCTTTCTAGCCCAGGGCTGCACTGCCCTCTGTCATTGTTTCAGGCTTAAGTCAGGCAGGAGAAGTAAGGCAGCCAAGAGATTAGGATGCTTCTCACAGACAGAATGAGGACTCAGGCTATGTCAAAGCTGAGGGGCAAGGGTCCATCACCCCCTTTTTCCATAGCCCCCCAAGTCCTTGCCTGGGGCCTCCCCATGATCGTGCCTGTCTTAAGTCATTCCCCACTTGGGGAATCTTTCCCACCATTGGCTAACCAACCAGACATTGGGGGCCAGTTATGGATGAAGTAAAAGAAGTAGAAGCGGCGCTCCTGCCAGGGAGATCAGCTTTGTCTCCTTAGTGCCCTAGGGTCCGAAAGCTGCTCACAGGGTCACTCAGCCTTAGCCACGGGGTGTTGGGGGCGGAAGGTTACAGCTTCTGAAACCAGTCAGGGCAGTTCCCAACACCCTTACCTGGAGGATTCAGGAGTATTCAATTTTCTTTCTTAGGATATCTCGGGGTCATTGGATCCATTTTTGGTACATGGTTCAGGAGTCATGTGTAGCTGGGCTAACATGAGTATGTTCAAAAGAGCTGCTAAAATTCAAGAAAAATGTGTATACGGGGCAGACATTGGGACCTAGATCAAGGTTCCCTATAGACTAAAACACCTTCCACTCTGAGGAGGGTGTGATGATAACTTGCTAGGAGTCCCTTAAATTCCCCTGGGGAATATAAGACACTCTCCAGTGTCAAGTACTAGAGAAAGTGGCATTGGCTTTAAAACTCAGACAGACTGCTGTGAGGAGGAGAGTTAAAAGCAGTCTTGGTTGTTCTCCTTGTGATAGAGCTCCCAGTGTAGTTTCTGAAAACTGGGACTTCAGTTCCTCAAAGAGAAGGAACTGCTGGTTGAAACATTTATTTGCAAAGAGGTGTTGTACACACAATAGAATGGAAAATCCAGCAGTGGACAGTGGGCTGGAGGAGAACCCAGAATGAGGCAGAGCTTACACAGCAGTACGGAGAACCGAAGTGGAGATTATATAAGCAGAGAGGGAGAGGAAGGAGCAGAAAGCCGCAGTCTTGAGGCTAGAGACAGACTGCCTGGCAGTGGAACAGAATTTTAAGATGGGGGAATTTCCCTTTCAGTGCCACAAAGGACTTTGGAACATTTTATCTAACTGTGAGTAGTTCCACTGGTATTTAGGAAAAAGTCCATAGCTTTTTCTTTCTATGTAATTTTTCTATAGGTGTCAAATCTCATACATTTCTATACATATGAATTCAACATCGCAGATTGTTTGGAAAAGAATTTGATATTTTCTACATTAAACATAATCATGCCATATCAACCAGAAAATTTAAGAACTCTCATTCTTATGTATTCATTCAGGACCAGTATTTACCCACACACAGACTTATACGCCGATGTTCAAAGCAATGCAACTTATACTAGCCCAAACTGGAAGCAATTCAAATGCCGTGATCTGGGGAATGGATACACAAACTGTGGTATATCCACATGAAAGACCGTCACTCATCAGCAAGGATAAATTAACTACTGATATATGGGTGTTAACATGGACAAGCTCAAACATCAAACTATGAGGGAAAAAACACAAAAGCTGATATACTGATGGTTATATTTACATGAAATGCTATGCTGATGATTACACAGGGTCTAGCACAAATAAGGCCCCTTATTTATTACAAAATCATAAGCATGTGATTCCATAACATAACAATATCCCACTCAAGCACACCATATGATATCTTAGGTGAAATGTTCAAATTAAAACTATAAGTTATCACACTCATATTATTACCTTACCAATCACACTCAAGCAGGCATTACTTCCGTCAGACCCTGTATTTATATGAAATGCTATAAAAGTTGAAGTGAAAGAATTGATCAGTAATCACCAAGATTCAGGAGTCAAGGGAAAGAGTATTAATTCTCAGAGGATTTAAGGACATTTTTTTGACTTGGAAATAGTCTATATGTTGACTACATTTTCCAAAGTTTATGAAACTCTACATTTAAGTTTAAAATAAATGAATTGTACTGTAGGTAAGTGATACTTCAATAAAGCTGCTGAAAATATTATGTATTTAAAACTACATATTAAAGTCACTTGAAATGTTTTTCTCTTTTGGTTATGCCACCAACTTTATAATGAGGTCCATTTGTTTCAATAACTTTGCAACATTTTGTGAGCGAGTTTTTCTCCCACTTTGGCTTATTTCTTTCTAAGTTTGAGATGCATTTTAAAGCTGATATACAATATTATATTAGTTTCAGGTGTACAGCATGGTGATTAGACATTTATACAACTTACAAAGCTATCACCCCAGTAAGTCTAGTGCCTGCTGGATGCTGGACATGGCTATTACAATATTGTTGACTGAGTGCATTTACCTGAGTTCAAACTGGAAACTGAAACAGTTTTTGTTCACAGAAGCCTTATTTCTATTTTGAACCTTTCATGTGGTCCCTTCTCCCACCTGAAGGTTATAGTTATTATTGATTTTTCGTTTTTTTCTCCCATTATTTATTTTGAATACGTAAGCATTATTCCCCTTAATTACTTGTAAACCCTTCCTTTTTACTTACTAGGTAGAACACTATAAACAATATCAGCACTTCACTCACTTTCCCTAGTAAGATATACTATAAATTACTCCATATTAAGTGTATGGAAATGTTTCTTATCTCTTTGACTAACCATGGTACAAAGATTAGCTCCAAACAAGGGAAATAGGGACATTATTTAGAAAACAGATTAAGCTTGATGATTGCTACATAAGTTTCAAATGAGAACAAATTTATATTAATTTGAAGATTGGAAAAAGGTAGGGAGCAGGGATAAGGCCATACTAGCTTATTCATTATTGTTCATATTTGTACCAAATATAAACACACAACATATTGGTGTAAAGAACATGATTACACATCTCTAAACACCAAAACATAAAAGCATAGGCATTCATACCTTTTTGCCCAGTAATCAAACTACTATGAATGTATTCAAAATATGTAATTGACAAAAATACAAAATGACTTTTCTGTGATTAATCTGTGTGCCATTAATGTTGATAGCAAAATAATGAATATAGCCTAAAAGTTCATCAACAGAACAGGGCTGGTTGAGTGAATGATGGCATGTTCAATTGCATACCATATATGCTAAAATAAGATAGAAAACATTTGCATAAACTTATATGGAGTGATCTGCAGTATATCTCTCTCATGCAGTTCTTTTTATCAAACTTATTAGCATAGTTCATCTCCTTGTAATATGATGAAGGAAATTATTGGAATGTTATGCAAACAAATCTTTTCAAACCCAGAGTACTTAGACTCAGTAATTCCTTTACTGAGCATTATGAAATAAATAATCCTAATATACCTTATCCATTAATTAATATACTTACTTATTCACTTAATAACCACACAGTGTATTGCTGAACAAAAACTAAGACTTTAGCCGTATCCATCCATTTTATAGATGAAAATCCAGATGACTGAGGGTTTTACCACTCTTCTAAAACAATTTAATTTAAGAATCATGTCTACATGGAATCTGCCATATCCTGTTTAACCAACCTTTTTTTATTGTTGTTCAAGTACAATTGTCTCCATTTTTCCCCCACCACGCCCCCGACCCAGCCATCCCCACCTCCCACCCTCGATCCTACCCTCATTTGGCTTTGTCCATGTGTCCTTTATACATGTTCCTTGACAGCCCTACCCCCTTATCCCATTTTCCCCTTCCACCTCCCTTCTGGTTACTGTCAGTTTGTTCTTTATTTCCAAGTCTCTGGTTCTATTTTGCTCACTTGTTTGTTTTGTTAATTTGGTTCCACTTACACACGAGATCACATGGCATTTGTCTTTCGCCATCTGGCTTATTTCACTCAGCATAATGCTCTCCAGTTCCATCCATGCTGTCACAAGGGTAGGAGCTCCTTCTTTCTCTTTGCTGCATAGAATTCCATTCTGTAAAGGTACCATAGTTTTTTGATCTACTCATTTACTGGTGGGCACTTAGGGTGCATCTGGCACTTGGCTATTGTGCTGCTATGAACATTGGGGTACACAGGTTCTTTTGGATTGGTGTTTCAGGATTCTTAGGGTATAATCCCAGCAGTGGAATTGCTGAGTCAAAAGGCAATTCCATATTTAATTTTCTGAGGAAATTCCATACTGTTTTCCACAGTGGCTGCACCAGTCTGCGTTCCCACCAACAATGTACTAGGGTTCTCTTTTCTCCACAACCTCACTAACACTTGTTTGTTGATTTGGTTATGATGGACTTTCTGACCAGTGTGAGATGGTGTCTCATTGTGGTTTTAATTTGCATCTCTCTGATGACTAGTGATACTGAGCATCTATTTCTTATGTCTTGGGGCCTCTGTGTGTCTTCCTTGGAAAAATGTCTGTTTAGGTCCTTTGTCCATTTTTTAACTGAGTAGTTTGTCTTGCTGGAGTGGAGTCATGTGAGTTCTTTATACATGTTGGAGATCAACCCCTTGTCCATGGTATCATTTACAAATACATTTTCCCATATGGTTGGTTCCCTTTTCATTTTGCTGATGTTTTCTTTAGCCATGCAGAAAATTTTTATTTTGATGAGGTCCCAGTTGTTTATTCTTTCTTTTATGTACCTTGCTCTAGGGGACATATCAGTGAAAATATTGCTGTGTGGAATATCTGAGATTTCCCTGCCTATGTTCTCCTCTAGGACTTTTATGGTGTGGCAACTTGTATTTAAATCTTTTATCCATCTTGAGTTTATTTATTTTTAAAAGACTATTTTCATTTGTTTTTAGACAGAGGGGAAGGGAGGGAGAAAGAAAGGGAGAGAAACATCAATGTGCGGTTGCTTCTCATATGCCCCACACTGGGGACCTGGCCTGCAACCCAGGCATGTGCCCTGACTGGGAATCCAACCTGTGACCCTTTGGTTCTCTGGGTGGCACTCAGTCCACTGAGCCACACCAGCCAGGGTGAGTTTATTTTTTTGTACGGTGTAAGTTGGTGGTCAAGATTCATTTTTTTGCATGTAGCTGCCCAGCTCTCTCAACACCATTTGTTGAAGGGGCTATTTTTACTAACCCCTTTTCTGATGTACGCACATAAAACACTAGTCCCTTGAAGTGGTGAAGAGTCAAACTTTAAAATTTTGCAACATACAAATGATGTTCTCTACCAGTAATATATGTTATATAGATAGTACTTTGCTTCTCCATTTTTCACCCTTAACCATGTCTTCCTTCTACACATTACTTTTGTTTTAAATCCTGATGGTGTCTTTGATTAAATGTGTGTTATTACTTTAGGTTCTTCTGTTTCTTTGTCGCACAACTGGTTTCCATAAACTTTTCTTGGGTGCTACAATTTGCCTGCCTCATATCTTACCTTCGCTGTATCAGAAATTCTGAGGTTGTGTATTTCATGATTCAAGTTGCAGGAGTTCCCATCTCACCAAAGGACAAAACAGCCTGTCTGTGCTTTCTTAAAAGGGGATGCACCTTATCAGTAACAATTCTTAACATCTTATTGCCCCCAGGTGCCTATAGCCAAATGCTAACTTGACCTTTTTCTTTGTACTTATGACTTTTTCTCACCAAATATATTCCTCATAAAAAGATAACTTTTTGGTATTTCAACATTTGTAAATTTATATCTGGCATATATCCACCATACAAATGTTTATAACTTAGGAATGTGAATGAGAAAAATGTAAACACGTGAGAAAAAGGAGTGCAATATAACATTTAGTCATAGGCGGACATTTATGGACTACGGGAGAATCTTAGCATCCTAATGTATATTAAAATACCAGTGCAAACATACAGCAGGATAGCATTAATTCACAGAAGACTTTAGCCAACAGGCAGCATAGACTCAAACAAATATTCTGGATCAGTATGCACTACCCTACTTACCTCTTTCATTTACACTTAATTTGAATTGTCTACTGTCTCCCATCTCGGGGGCAAAACAGGTGATACAGTGGTAACCTTGCTAGCACGTTTTGGCAACCCAGTGAGCACAGAGTGACATTGCACTATATTAAATGTGAAGGCCTTGCAACTGGGAATGTGGTTTACTAAGGACATTTGTGACACTGTGGATTATGTGTGAAGCATCAACTTGGTCCCCAAGATACTGTAAAATTAATACTTTTTTTTTTTACAAAGACACATGGACACCAAAGCCAGTTTGTGTGAGCACTGCATTTCTTGGACTGTCCTGTTATGCTATTTTTGCCTTTGGTATAAATAGCATCATAAGTGAATGACAGGTTCACAGTCTGTAAAACTTGGGTATTTGCACTTAAATTAATGCATGCTTGCAAGTCTCAAAACATGAAAGAGTGATAACATAACTCATTTTGCATTACTCATAATATAAAGATTTTTTAGTATCTCTTAGTAATCATAGATGGATCATCAAAAAGAAGACATAGAATAATTTATAATTATTATCAAGGAGCTTAAAAACCATTTTAGAAATAAACAGGGTTTAATTACTAAGAGCTAAAAGACTTTCTATAGTATGTTTTATCAAGGCAAAGAGAGATTCAAAGATAGTTTAATTAAAATTAAGACTTTTTTATTTTCTAACCAGGATTCTCTCTTTTAAAGATTTTTATGATTGCTTATTTAACTCTCTATAACTTCCAAATATAATCACAAAGGATTAGTGTTACTTCCTAATATATTACAAAAGACATTTTGACAGATTTTTCCATTAACTATTTGTCTTGATACTTATTGCTCCAGAAGTGTTATCCATTTGTTTGTTATTAATAATTCTCAGCATTAATGATCAAATATGTCTCAGTGATTCAATAAATAGAGTTCTAAAGGATATGTTGAATTCTCTGAATCTCAACTGAATGTCTGGTGGTATGCTAAAAGTAAAAGCAACATTTCCAAATCAATGTACACTTTGATCCTCATACATGAATGCCTGTTAAGTATACAGATACTCTGTACCAAGCCATCCAGATGAAAACTTGAACCATTTGACCACTGGAAAAGGCAATTATAAGCATACTTACTAATATCCTCTTTATAAAAGCACAGAATAATTAGTAGGCTATCGAGATACAATCCATTTATTTGAATTCTAATGATCACCACATTATTTTTAATATTATTAAACTAAATTTACTCTAAACCATTTAAAGCCTGATTTCCATTTGTTTTAGTATCATCGCATTTAAGTGAGCCCTACATAAAAGCAGATTTACTTACCAGATTCTCATTTAGTACCTATTATTTTCTAGATATCGCTTGATGTATAGATTATTTACAAAGAAATATTTGTGAATTTGTCATTTTATTTTTTCTTGAAATAATGCTGTATTAAAGAGTACTCCAAGATCTCAGAGAATCATATCAAGAAAATTTATCTCAGCTTTATAGTATTCTAGATTAATTGCCGTTTCCTGGTATTTGGAAGACTCAGATTGGCTTTGTGGGACCTGGAGGGACCCCTGCCCTGGGTTAAGAATGATCTCCGTATAGCTTCATCTCTAAATTCAAGATGAAAACTTAGCAGCTACCTTCTCTCCTAATAGAAAAAGGATAAGCTCCCTGCATCTCGATGGACACTTGCCACGCCTCTTAACACCTTAGATTAAAACTGGCAAAAATGCCATTTTCACACCTCATCAGTCATTGTAAGTCGTGTGGCAAACCTGAGCCATATGAGGATGCTGCCCAACGGGCAAGCAATGGCACGGCGATGCAGGGATGAACAATTGTGGTAACATAATATCATCTATCACACCTTAAAACCGTTCTCAGGTGAACAGAAACCTGAATATCATCAGTTTGTCCCAGTGAAGAGACAAGTATGTCGTGGGAGAACAGATGTAGGAAATAATGTTTTTCAAGTCACTGTTTCTAAACCTCGCCTGTACATTAAAATCGCTTTGGCAGATTTTGTTTGTCTGTTTGTTTTAATACCAAGGCCCAGGCTTATTCCCAAAGATTTACATTTCATTATTACGAGATAGAGCTTAGGCACCGGCGTTTCTTTAAAAGCTCTGCAGATGATTTTAAAGTGTAGCTGGGTTTTGAAAGCCACAAAGGATACATTTCTCAAAAGTGTGCTTTTATAAATAATGTCTTCTTGTCTCAGAGGTTTGAAACCTCAGCTGTTGTTTAGAAAGTCAATTCAATTGGGTAAAGATGGTTTTGATGCACTCAGCTGTTACTTCTCTTACAGCCAATTATATTCTTTAAAGTTTGGTTATTAGTTTGAGCGAAATCTAAATGGTTTTGGATAAACACTATTCTCTGCTGTCGAGGTAGACACAAAATATGCAAATACTCTCCTTCCTTGTGGTATTTGGAAAGAAGCAAAATTGTTTTGCAGTCAATGACCAGCAAAGACGTTAGGAAGGAAAGTGCACTATTGATGTTTTCAGTGCTTTCTTCTCCTTTGAGTGCCGCAGTCTACCTAACACGCTCACTTCACCATTGACCCACACTTCAATCACTTCTCATGGTATTTAGACACTCTTAACCATGACCTCGCCGAGACTCAAGACCAACTTGTTGGGTTTTATTCTCAGGATAATTTACAGAACATGTTTGAGCACAACTGTATCACTACAAAAAACACAGACCTGGAATAGAAAAACAAAAATTACATCATTGGTTGTTTCTCTGATTTTCTCTGACATGATTTTTGTATCTTTGGTCTGTTATTGGTTTAATAATGAACTTTAAAAAGTGTTCCTACTTTCTAGTTGAAATAAATTTCACTTGTTTCTTTTTGCAACCAATCTGCTCTGGTGGAATTCTGCTATCCTGGTCTCTGTGCAGCATTAATTTATTTAACCAACTCATGGCAACCAATGATTTAGATAACACTTGTTTTTTAAAAAAAGCCTTCATGGACTTAACAGAAAATAAATAAAGACTATGGGAATTACTGACAGTGTGACATGAGGTCTAAGATAGCCCTTGGTGGGGGGAAATTGGGGGTAAGATTCAGATGCCGTCACATACCCACTTCATGAGCCCACTGCACATGCAGGGCTATATCTACTTTAGTACTCAAAGTAACCATTTAAGCACCACATGCTCAGGTGGGCAGGACGTTCAAAATCCTCTTGGAGATTTTTTTACTCCAGTAAACTTACGTGCCTTCTGATGTATGAGAAGCTGGCTCTGCTTGCTGAACCTGGACCTGAAGGACAAATCCTTCGAATTGAAAAAAAAAAAATGTCTTCTATACTCAACAAGTCTCTGACCTCTGCTGTTTTTGTCATTATCTGCAGCTTACTGGTCCACTTTCCAACTGTTGAGGTTCTTTAAAGGAGAAAGGCCTTCTCCTTTTGTGTTACGCTTGGCTGAGGGTATAAAGTTTACCAAGGCTTATAGCTCACTACATTACACATTCAGGCTTAGTCTTTATTCCTGGGGGACACTGCCTAGTCCAAAGTTTCCCAGGTTTAGGGAGGCTAGAGTTTCTCTAAGTAAGTTTTCCTTTTGGTGACCTTTCTTATGTTTTCTTGCCAAGAAAGTTTAGTCAAATGTCAGAAGAGAAATGGATATGTTTTCTATCCCTTTGCTCCCAAAAGGCAAATGGTCCCAAAGCTTATGTTGTAGTGGTTTGGGTTTTTTTGTTTGGATACAGAGGCATTCCCTCCTCCTACAGCAAATGTTCATTCAGATGCCCAAACTCCTTTCTCCACTGAAACACAGGGCTATAAGCAGTTACCTAAGTAGGTATTTTTACAAGTTGCGTGTGATACATCGGGTTCAATGTCTTGACCGGACGCTGTGTGCTATCTATCAAGCTGCCCTTGGGTGGCATCAGAATCGCCCTCAACATGCAGTCCTACACCTCACCCCACGGCCTGAGAACTTTTTTTAGCTCCACCTCCAGCTCCTACCCTTCCCCATAGAATCTATTTCTTATCTGATGTTGATGTAAGAAATATCCAAACCTGTAGAGAATTTTTATAAAAGCTAATCTGAACCAAATTGATGACATATGTTGGGGGGAAAAATCTACAATGCCCCTAAGAACAGAGGTTTTACCACTTATTTTCTGCATTTGGAATTAAGGACGACATTAGAGGAGATGGCATCAAGCTGGGAGACTGCAAGGCAGGGATCAGATTACGAAATAGCTAAGCAAGATTATGTGCTCTCTAGAGGGTGGCCATGACTTCGAGGAGTATGACTTCTGGAATTTCAAATGTATATTAACCTAGATGCACAAGAATGACAGTCAAGGCTAACTTCTTTAAGGGGATTAGATAGTAGTGAGAAAAACACAATAAAGATTAAATTTAAAAAAAGAAAACCTTTCACTAAAGAAGTTATAGGCCAAGGTGTGACGGCCCACAATGACCTGCTCAGTTAGTAATTTATGATCTCTTACAATACCCCTCTTTTTCATCCACACTGAGCACTCACTATGGCTTACCTAGAGCTGGAATCCAAAATGGGTTATACTTTATATGAGCAGGAGTATAAGAGCTGTGAAAGTGCGTTCACACTCTGTAGCAATCACTCATCAGTCCCTACACATACACTCACACACATGGGCACACACACAACCCACTCCCACCAACTGTCTCCAGGACTAATCTTAGAGGCTATTATAATGAGCCACCCTTCTTTAACATGGCACCAGGGAACAAGGGATCAGCCTACCTCTATAAAATGGATTACACACTTTGCCCAACGAGCATAGGTTTTGGTGGTTCTGATCAGCTCTTGACAAAAAGCTCAGGGCCCAGGGTGAGAGTATAATATGCTCACACAGGTAAGTTATGAATCAAGCTAACAAATCATCACATAAGATGACTATCCACACTGGCTGGTGTGGCTCAGTGGATTGTGCGACAGTCTGCAAATCAAAGGGTGGCCAGTTCAATTCCCAGTCAGGGTACATGCTTGGATTATAGGCCAGGTCCCCAGTAGAGGGCATGAGAGAGGCAACCACACAGTGATGTTACTCTCCCTCTCATTCTCCCTCTTTTCCCTTCTCTTTAAAAATAAATAAATAAAATCTTTATTTATTAAAAAAACTATTTTAAAATGACTATCCTTCACTGACAAATATATCTTTATAATAACCTGGAAGTCCAGATTTGAACCTAGAAGTTTCCAGACTGTTTGCATTGCCCTGGTTGTAATGGAGAGAGTCAGCACTGGGTCACAAGCCCTTGGACCCAGGTCAGGATCATTTAGACAGGGAGTTCTAGGGTTGCCAGTACCCAGAACTAGTCCAGAAGTGGAAAGGGCATGGACTCAAGGCTCTCTACCCCTTGACTACATGACTTCCCTGGAGAGGCCTAGCCAGAACAGGGCCAGAACTAAGGAGTCTAAACTGCTAGGCCAAAGGCGGTTTTTTCTTGTCTGAGGCCCCAGGATAGATAGAACTGAAGAAGATTTTTTTCTACATAATAAAAGAGAGGAGTTGGGGGTCTCTACAGAAATTTGGGAAAGAGAGAGCTAAGCAAGTAAAAAAAAAAAGTTTAAGAGAGGAATCAGAAGATGACTGGGTAAGGCCTGATAAAGACTCTCTTCCAGATCAAACTTGAGTGAGGCTGCGAAAGTGCTGAGTCTACCTGTTGTCTAGTCTTCGCCTTTGAGTTCTGTCTTTGGCCCACAAAAGTGCAGTTTTAACAAGAATCTTGCTAAGTTAGTAAAAATCCCCCATCCTCAATATCTGATCAAATTCCTCACGCCTATCCTTGATATCTTATCACCCTGGCCTGCCTTCAGCAGGAGCCCTGTTGAGCAGGTCCTGTGAAAATTGCCCTAGCCCTGGTGTTTATGCTTAACAGTTTCCCATCCGCTGACCCCGACTTTGCTCCTTAGCAATCAATCTCCACTCATTTTTGTTGAACTAGGAGTGGAGCCTGACCTCCTTCCCCCAGTGCAATATTTCCTTTGTAATAAGTCCCTCTTAAATAAAATCTCTCCTTACAACCTTTTGCAAGAATCTGAATTTTTTCTTCCTTTACCATGCCTGTGAAATGCAACAGCAATTGAATAAATAAAATCTTTTAAGAATGGCAATGCTAACTGTGTTTGTGAAGTGTGTTGTTGTTGCTGTTATTGTTTGTCAATGAAAATGAGTTTAGGAACCCAAAGAACAAGGCAAAGAACCCTTTTGTCAGGGGTGGTCAGAAAGAAAGAAGCTGAGTAGTAGAGAAAAGAATAGGAATCCAAAGGGGAGCAAGCAGAAAGAAGCCATTTTTGGGGCAGACACAGGTTTCCCTAATGCAATGGTTTAGACAGGGAGTGCATTTTCCTAGAGCACCTGTAGTTTCACCTTCGGGGGAGAGAGGGGCATAGAGGTCAGACACTCAGAAAATGCTGGACTCTTAACAACTCCAGAAAAATGAGAGGAGCTCTATATTTCTAACTTAGAGTTTGCTCCTGCGTTTTCCTTAAGTGAATGAAAATGCGCCTTATGCCAAAATCAATAGGAATAAAAGAGTACACACAAAAAATAATAAGGCTTCTACTCCTCTCTCCAGCTACTCATTTTCCCACACTGTTGCCAGATTCTAATAACTTCCTCCAGAGATAGTAACATATATATTGAGACATAGTTATATTTTCCTCCATAATTACAGTAACTCTAGGTACTCCTCTGTACCTTGGTTTCACACCTAACAGTATATCTTAGTGATTCTTTCACAAGTAGATATACAGTGTATTATTATTTTTAATGGGACTCATAGATTTATTGAATTGAGATAACTTAATTTTCTTTACAAACTATCCATTGACAGAATTTCATATTGCTGCCATATATATACCTATAGGATAAAATCTTAGGAGCGGTATTTCTGGGACTGTGTTGATAGATATTGCTAAGCTATATTTCATAGAAGCTGTGATACATTGGATTACTGGTGTCCTTCTTTGAAAGATTTTATATATTTTAGAGAGGGGGGAAAGAAGGAAGAAGGAGAGGGACAGAAACATCAATGTGCGAGAGAGATATCCATTGGTTGCCTCTCGCACACCTGCAACCAGGCACCTGGCCTGCAACCCAGGCATGTGCCCTGACTGGGAATTGAACAGGCGACCTTTAGCTAGCAGGCCAGGGCTCAATCTGCTGAGCCACACCAGCCAGACCTCTTTAAAAAATTATTATTCTTGTTTATTCTGTTACAGTTGTCCCAATTTTCCCCCTTCGCCCTCCTGGGTTCCACCCCATCCCCCACTCCTACAGTCCATCCCTACCGCGTTGTCCATGTCCATGAGTCTTTCATACATGCTCTTCGATTACTCCCTTCCCCTTCTTTTCACAACTCCCCCACTCCCTTCCCTCTGGCAGCTGTCAGTCTGTTGCCTGTTTCCTTGTCTCTGGTTCTGTTTCACTCATTAGTTTATTTTGTTCATTAGATTCCTCTTTGAACTGATATCATATGGTATTTGTCTTTCACCAACTGACTTATTTCATTTAGCATAATACTCTCCAGTTCCATCCAAGCTGTCACAAAAGGTAGGAATTCCTTCTTTCCTACTGCTGCATAGTATTCCAGTGTGTAGATGAACCACAGTTTTTCAATCTATTCATGTACTGATGGGCACTTAGGCTGTTTCCAAATCATGTCTATAGTAAATAGCACTGCTATAAACTTCAGGGTACTTAACTTCTTTCCAGTTGGTGTCTTGGCATTCTTAGGGTGTATTTCCAGCAGTGGAATTGCTGGGTAAAAAGGCAGTTCCATTTTTAATTTTTTGAGGGAATTACACAGTGGCTGCACCCATATGTTTTCCACAGTGGCTACACCAGTTTGCATTACTACCAACAGTGCAGTAAGGTTCTCTTTTTCCACATCCTCACCAGCACTTGTTTCTTGTTGATTTATTAATGATGGCCAGTCTGACATGTGTGAGATGATAGCACATTGTGGTTTTAATTTGCATCTCTCTGATGGCTAGTAATGTTGAGCACCTTTTCTTATGAACACCCTCTGTGTGTTCTCCTTGGAGAAGTGTCTGTTCAGGTTCTCTGCCCATTTTTTGATTGGATTGTTTGTCTTCCTGGTGTTGAGTTGCATGCATTCTTTATATATTTTGAAGATCAAATCCTTGTCCAATGTATCATTGGCAAATATCTTCTCCCATACAGTTGATTTCCTTTTCATTTTGTTTATGGCTTCTTTAGCCATGCAGAAGGTTTTTTAATTTGATGCAGTCCCATTTGTTTATTTTTTCTTTTGTTTTCCTTGTCCCGGGAAATGTATTGGTGAAAATATTGCTATGTGGGATACCTGAAATTTTACTGCTTATGTTTCCCTCTTGGACTTTTATGGTACCATGATATATTTAAGTCTTTTATCTGTTTTGAGTTTATTCTGGTGTGTGGTGTAAGTTGGTGATTGAGTTTCATTTTTTTGCATGTACCATTCCAGTTCTCCGAAGACCATTTGTTAAAGAGGCTATCTTTACTCTATTATGTTTGTGCACCCTTTGTCAAATATTAACTGACCATAGAGACATGGGCTTATTTCTGGGCTCTCTGTTTCGTTAACCTTGACCTTTGTGTTGTTTTTATGCCAGTACCAGACTGTTTTGATTAAAGTGGTCTTGTAGTATAGTTTGATATCAAGTGTTGTGATCCCTCCTACCTTATTCTTCTTTCTCATGATTGCTGTGCTTATTCAGGGTCTTTTGGGGTTCCATATAAATTTTTGAAGTATTTGTTTTAGATCTGTCAAACATGCCAGTGGTATTTTTATAAGAATTGTATTGAGTCTATAGATTGCATTGGGTAGTATGGACATTTAAATGATACTAATTCTTCGTATCCATGAACATGATATGTGCGTCAACTTAGTTGTATCTTCCTCAACTTCTTTTTTCATCCTAAAGTTTTCTGAGTACAGGTGTTTTATCTCCTACGTTAAGTTTATTCCTGGGCACTTTATTTACTTATTGTTTTGTTGCTATAGTAAATGAGATTTTTTTCCTTAGTTCCTTTTTTTGATAGTTCATTGTTGGGGTACAAAAATGCCATTAATTTCTGAATATTAGCTTTGTACTCAGCAACTTTGCCATATTCACTTATTAGGCCCAGTAGGTTTTTGGTGGTGACTATTGGGTTTTCCATGCCAAGGTGTCCAACCTTTTGGTATTCCTGCACCACACTAGAAGAAGAGTTGTCTTGGTCCACACATTACTTACATTATGACACGTAATCACAAAAAATGTATAATGTTTCAAGTAAATTTATGATTTTGTGTTGGACTGCATTCACCACCATCATGGGCTGCATGTGGCCCGTGGGCACAGGTTGGACACACCTGATAGCCTATCTTGTTTGCAAATATTCAGCAAATGCTCACTCCTCTTTCCAAGCACTGTGGCCCAGACTATGTGACTTGCTTCAACTAATTGGATGTGATTGAAAGTTACAATGTGTTATTTCTAAATTGAGGCTTTATAAAGTATCACATAAATCCTTTGCACTTCCTAATCTGCTAAAGAAAAACTGTTTCTCTACTCACAACATTTCTGATGCCAAATGTGTGGGTGTTGCACACCAAGAAATTCTCTAATTTTCTGCACACACCAACTGGGTGTCCTACAACTTAATTCCACTCTACACCAATGCCCAGAATTAGGGCAGACCCTACAGATAAAAAGGCTCAGTTCCAAAAGTCTGACCCCCACTTCAGATGTCAATCACAAACAGTGGATTCCAAAGTTACCCACACTCCTGTCTAATTTGGCTA